>JXXA01004408.1:0-12056 GCA_000956255.1 Anopheles punctulatus | reverse complement strand
GCCGGACGAAAGCCGTCCGCTTTTGCCAATTGGTTTGTTCCGTCCGGCAAGGGGGGGAAAGTAATTTCGGCTCGAAACGAGTTTGCCTTTGTGGCCAGGCCCAGAACGAACTGCTTCCGGTTGCTACCGTTCGTGGGTGGCGGGGTGCGGGGTGGCGCCGCCGACAGTTTGCAAAAATATTTTCCACTTTCGAATCCGTCATGCTCTGATGGGCACGGATTGATAAGACTGGTTGTTTGCTTAAAGCCCGTCCGTGTGCTATTAATTCACTGGGCACGCTGCTGTGAGGGCATGTTGTCCTGAAGGATTTGTTTTGTGCCGCAAAATTTTATTCATTAAAAATGTGCTTCCAGTGGAACGCAAGACACACAAAAAGCATCCGCTCGGCAAAACTGAATACGGTGCAGGTAACCAAAGGAGGGTCCTATTTCTCTCTGGAATGCGGTGCAACCTGGTGCAACCTGGTGCAACCGCATGCTGTAGAATTGTGGTAAATTGCTGATTTGTACTACAAAAAGCAATGTAGATAAAACATGTGCAACTAAATGTTGTTGAAACACTGCTCCACTAGTGAAACTCGTTCGGGAGCATAATCTTTTTATCACACTATCTTCAACCGACGAATGATTCCGCCTGTCGTCGAGACACTGGTGTAGATTAATTATGGCCAAACTTGATTCAGCTCCGATTCTCCGCGGCTACCGTCGAATGCGCTATGTCATCATTTTGTGGCCTGTTCTCTATTCCTCTTTTCTTTTCTTTCCCCTCGACACACCTCGGGTGGCTTGTTAAGTCGTCGAAAACACATTCCCTAACGCGCTGGTGTCAGGCACATTCGTCATTACGAGCGCTGCTGAAAACGCAACATGTTGAATGAACCAACACACGTCCCAAAAACACCCATATGCCGGGCAATATTCTTGAGTCGCTAAGCTTGATTTTCTCGCGACAAAGTGAGAGTAGCGGATTGCGCTGTCGACCCCATGTCATCGATGCTGTAGATGGGACTCTTTTATTATATATCATGCGAAACTCCAAGAGACAGTGTCTGTGGTGCTTCTGTTGCTGCTGTCATCTGGTTTTGGTGAAGTATGTGTTGAAGGATTAATGTATTATAGTTCGTGTTGCAAACCTACACCCGGTTTGCTTCACCCAGTACGAAGCGAACTTTGTGACGCGATTGAGTTACGAGAAGAGATTTGGAAGAATTATATATACATCAACAAAAAAAAGGGGAAGAAAAGAAATCAGCTTACAACAAGCACATCCGGAGTGTTCGCCTGATGCACACGTTGGGGATTTATTAGGATGAGTCATTCACCTGGGAGCGCTAGAGTATGCTCAAAGATGTTCGATTTCCTGTTCTGCCAAACTAAGCGAATTCCTATGTAACGAAAAAAAAAAGTTCGTATCGGAGATTCGCTGGAATTCACGATACGCGAGCTGCGGTCGCTATCAGTTAGGATTATAGAGCGATTGATATCGTCGCTTCGGCTAACAGGTGCGGCGCCACACGTTTTGCACCGATCTGTTGCTAATTTACATCAACACGATGATTCATCGACCGGTGCAGCAAAACACCTCAAACTCGTTTAACCTGTTGCCGCTAGCGTCATTAGCTTCTGCTCCTCATGGAGCGACAATTGTACTGGTAGTTGGTTGTTTCATCGACCACACTTCAATGTACAAAAGAGCAATGCTTTGCAAATTGTGTTGATCGGGCAATATCAGGCTTTTTTTTTTAAAGATAAGGCGTCGGTCTAAAGATAAGATATGTATCAACTCACACTCGTTGCATCATGAATTGTTTCACTTTTTAACCTTCATTGGTCAGTGATTAAAAGAGATGTGAAGGGCGTTGCCAGCCACCTGATAGCAGGTCGGCCACAACCTTCATAGTCACAGTTTCTTCGCTTGCTGATATTTTCCTGTGTGTGTGTGTGATTTGTGATTGCATGCCAACGCAGGTATGGTTCGGTTTGATCACTTGTTTTGATATCGCCGCAAGTTCTGCATCATATCTACAGTTTTTTTTTTCTACTGTATTTATACTTGATTGTTGTTGTTGTTTGCGCGTACTGTACTGTTAACGATACAGTGGCATGTTATCAATGGTCAGTGTAAATTTCTATCCTATAAAGGGCGCACCCTACCTGTGAGGGCCCTATCTTGTGTGGTGGCAACGCGTGCGATTGGCGCAACGAATAGTAGCCCAGCGATGCTTCCAATGGTGATGCGTCAGCGGACGGTTAATCCACTGTGTCTCATGCCACCGCCTGTACTACTTCTGTTGGTGACGAGCAGAGAATAATGAAAAAGGCGTTGGCTTTGAATGCCGCGACACGCACACTCTTTCGCCCTACAGATAGCGGCCAGTCCGTATAGATGTTGAAGGTTTTGTGTATGTTCCACACGCTAGAGTTATGCGAATAACAAACAATCGATCATTCAGATGCGTACAAAAGCAACACTACTTTTTTCCTAACTTGTTCGAAGCGTTGTTGTGTGGGTGAACACTGTTTGCCTCCATTGGTGATGGTCGTTGTGGAGCTCACTGTGCCTGCCGCTGGTACTGGCTCAAGTACCTAGATCGGGTTCGTTCAGAAACAAACACGCACTGTTTGGCAAACACAAATATATAAAGGACCTAGAGTGGCCATTCCCGGCATCCTAATATCCGAAAAGCTACCTTTCGGCCATCGAACGGCGGAGACTGAACCGCGGTGTCCCAATATTAGCTTTCCCGTCCAGGTCTGCTCGATAAGGCAACTGAATCTAGAGTAGGGGTTCACGTTCACATGCGGTCGGACCTTTACTTCCACTATCGCTTGGACTTCCTGGGTCGGCTGGAAACTTCCCGTGGAATTGGTGTTGTGGCAACGGAGCGGGAGGAAACACTTTCCCATGGGCAACCCAAGCTACCCTACCGATCGTTCGTGTTCTCCTCTAGCTTGGTTGGTGTTGGTGTTTTTTTTTGTTTGCTATACCGTGCATGTGCTATTTTGTAATCTTCGTCGGGCGTTACAATGCCAGTGGATGCGCTGGTGGCATCTAATCAGCTCATTATCACCTTGACTGCGCTGGCGACGACAGATTGCTCTTTACCGCCCCAAGCAAACGCGCCTGCTACCGTGAATAATTTTCCTGTAGGGTAGGTTAGCAAAAGACCGGTTCTGAAGGTTTCTGGAAATGTATGGCCCCGTCCTCAAGCAGTACAAAATTGCGGGGTTTGCTTTATTGTATCGGTAGATTTATTCCGCAACCTTGATTACATTTCTATAACTTACGCGTCCATGTCGCCTCCTGTCAAGGTTATTTCAGTAAGTATCCGTCGCTTCGGTTTTTACCACCAAACGCACTGGATAAATTCTGTGAAGCAATCCACACGAGCGCATCGATTCACGCACGGATGCCCATGGTTTTACGGCACCCAATCGTTGGTGAGGGTTTTGTGAAATGACTTTTCTCATCACGCCCGATAAGCAACGCCCGGTTACTGGGTTTTCCTTCCATGGCTGTGGCACGATCGGGACCGTAAACTCTAACGCAACTTAGACATCTGCGAAAGGCATAAACGAAAGAGAGAATACAACAATCGCTACTAGACGCGACGAATGATCATTTGCACGCTGAATGGGTGGTTTTGTTTTTATTCCACTGCGTCTGGAAACGCGTAATAATCTAGCTCTATATTAGGGCGGCGTTTCAATGGCTTTCAGGACGAAGATATCCGTTGGATATTTGGATATTTGACCCCACAAGACATCGGATGCAATAGTTAATTCGTAGCGATTTTTTGCAACCTTTAGAAACGACACCTTCCTAAGAAGAACGGTTTTACGCGCATGATGTAACATCAAGGTTACGTGTTACGTAAATCCGTCGGTAAATACCTGTCCCATTTCCGTTCTAGTAGATCTTGCACAATCACCACAAAGTGCGCGATACCTACCGCACCCGGGATGAGGGATGAGAGTGGCTGACATTGGCTAGGACGTTTGATTCAAATTGCTGTGAAAACCGAGAGTTAACAATGGGATGAAGATGAAATTTTCTCACGCTAGCTTCGTACGTTTTGTGGGAGCTTGTGGGAGGCAACGGTCAATCCCATCCCACCACCGTGCCCTGCAAGTGGGCTTGCGAAAATGTCCCGTACCACACTCATTACTTATGCATTTCTAGCAATCATTTACTGGCTGGCTGGCGTGCTTCGAGGCGACCTTCCGTCACGGTTTGATGTGCCAGTGGAGTTTTCCCGACCCGTACGACCTTTCGCTTTCGATCGAGAGCATCGCGACTGTTGTGCGATGTGGGACTTTGTTTTGCTGTTCGCTTCTTTGCGTTTGAGAAACAGAAAGCGAAGTAAATTTACGTTTGCTTTCCAGGGCACCACAGTGGCATGCTTCCGCCTTACCGGCGGTCACAAATAAATGGACTTTGAAATCGATTTGTGATTGATCTAATGGGACACGGTGCGCGAGCTGCCGGTCTCGTCTCGCTCGGTGCACGTTTTGAAGTTCAAAAGGTGAATGCTAAATAATGGATCAGTGGGCGTAATGGTTGAATTTTTGGACGAAACATAATTGAGGCATTTGTTGAAGAAAGGAAACACTGTTTTCGTCCTTGCTTGAAACGCAGTGTTGCGTAAATTAAAAAAAAAAGATGCATTTTTCATCTGGAATATTTTGCCTGTTTAGGATATAAATTTTCATCAAACGAAGCTAATCAACCTTCGCATGACCTTCCACAACTAGCAAGTTTATAAGATCTATCACGGCGCTCGACCGAGGGTTCCTGAAGTGAGAGATTGCTGCTTCAATCAACCTTGCTTTGCAGGCACGTGTTTCAAACGCTTTCACACAGCCCAAGTCCCTTCACGACGGCGCATGGATCTCATCGCGTTGATGAGCCGTTTGAAAACGGCACTGTGGCAAGTGCAAGGGCGCTCCGCCTGTTCAACGCTCCCTTCCGTCACCCGTCACCCCGACTTTCAAACGATGCCCCTGCAACTTCCTTCAATTGGCCAGCCACCCTGTCGTCACCGTCTAGTTGGGCCAGCCGTTTTAATACCCATCGCTAACCGCGGCGAACATCGAACCCCAGCTCATGTGTGTGTGTTTTTTTTTCAGTGCTATTTTGCACTAGTCGCGCTAAAGCTATGCGTATGTGAATGTACGAAATACCCCAATCGGTTCGCAATATGGTGGGTTTTTGCAATACATTTTTTCCTTTGCCGGCTCCGTGACCGTGGGCACAAATATGCTGAAACGGTTGAATTTCTGCGCCTGCGAACGTGGTCGGTCGATCAACCGCCGCGTCTGAGACGGTTTCGTATTACTTTTGCGTCTGATATATCCGCTATGACAATGATTGCTTTCTCGCTGTATGCTACTACGTTCCACCTCTCAAACATTAGCAAACAAAAAAAAAAAAAACTCGCACATTCCCCACAATTGGCCGACTTTCGCGCCAAACTATTTATCTCGCATGTGCATCGCGACAATTCAGCCCCCCGCGCCGCTGCACTATATTTGGACACATGAAAGAGTGTGCGCCCCAAGAACGCGAAACACCACTGTTGGTGGGTTGTGTGTGTGTGTGGGTGTGTGATAAATACACGAATGATGCGGGCTGGTATCTGGTGGACCAACTTTCGCGCCCGGTTTGGCTAATTAAAATTTTGCTCAGCACGCTTCCCCACCACTAGGGGAAGTCGGGGCCAGGTAGCCAACGCGAAAAATGTTTCATCATGCAACGAAGAATGTTTTGATGATGGGCTGGTTACGAGCTTTAACGCATCAGAGTGATTTCGATTGAAAAGTTAAAAGCGGTAGCGCAGAAAATCGTACATTTTTGATTTCCCTTGCACGCATTTTTTACATATTTTCAACCCTAGAAGTTAACTTTTTATCATCATAAAACTACCAAACGCACAGGTGTGCGATACTCCCTATAGTTTACTTTTATGTTTTTTTAAAATAGTTATATAGTTGTAAAGCATAAACATGTAGTTGTAAATTTTAACATATTTCTTCTGTATAGGATAGAACTCGCTGAACACGTGTGAAATAATAATAACTTACATGCGATTAATAATTTCAAACTTGAAATTCACATAATGTATAGTATTCACTTTTATTACAATAACGCAACAGCCGATCTACCTTACTTCTCCCACGCATATTTATCACATCTGATTTTAGAAGGTGCGCTTGACTCACCTTTACCCTAAGAAGCACAACAGCAAATGTCATCCCGGACACACACTGGCCACTTTCTTCGGGTGTATTCCGGGATGCGGCAAAGGTGTTGCCTTTATTTTGGTTTCCATTTTTATTTCACCCCGTCTTCATTTCGGTTATTTCGCAGCTCTCGGTTGGGCCGGGTTGGCCCCAGGTCTGGCGGGGCGTAGAGGACTTTGACTTTTCCCTTTTACTTTCGCGGTTTTGGCTTCAATCAAGCGCGCGCGCGCTTCGTACGGCTGTCGTCGTCACCGTCGTCGTCGCTGCATTTGCTTTCATTTTGGGGTTGTTGTCTTTGCATGTTTACGGGTGGCGGTTACCGCTGATGGATGTAGGTTGTGTCCGGTGCCCGTAGGCTGTGATGCTACGCATTCCGGTCATAAATTAGACCTCGTTTGCGCCACCGGTGGTAATTTAAATGTTGGCTTCTCTCGATTCTTGACCGGTGTTCGGTGCACACTTTCACTCGAGATCGTGCAGATAGAGTGATGAAAGGCAGTCATCTGGCAGGAGATGCATAAAGCAACGCTTAGTTCCTTGGTTTGAAATAAAATTTATGAAAAATGTTTATCACTTGTAAAAAAACAACAACAATAAATGCACCATCTCATCCAAACCTACGCCACCCCACTGCCACTGCGGGTGGTAATTATCGGCAAGCCGACAAGTCAGCTTGGAATTTCCCTGACGGGGGCCGATGTTTATTTCTCCTGCTATTTTATCGTTCATGGAACGGATGAGTCAATCGAATTCTATTCCATAATGAAAGGAGTAGCACGCGCAGCTGCGGTTTGATAACGACAAAAGCCCTTTCAAAAGTCGGTTGTCTGTGTGGTGGTTAGATAAGAAAACAAAAACAAAAACAAAAGTAAACACGGTCATTAGAATGAAGATAAAATAACACAAAAAATCTTCCTTGCTTGTTTTATAATAAAATAGTTTTTATGTTTAAATTGACGTGCTTATCGTTAGGGGTTTGTCATTTAATTTGCTTACTCAGTGTCAGTGATCGGCAACCATATTTAGTTCCCAAAGAGCCACATACGCGTTCAACTTTCATTTATATATGTTGGGATTCAATACGGTAACCATCGCCACCATTCTGTCAGAGACGAAGCACTGGATTTTGGCTTTAATGGTCAGTTCGAGCTTGCTCCAACAGGTTCAGAGTGATAAGAGCATTCTCAAAATTCGCAGGTTGCGCACCACTGCCCCAATATATGGACTCGAAGAAAACGAAGCGTACGCATACGTCCTCAAACGAATGTATGCTACATTTGTGTTCCATAGTGTGAATCACAGTAAGGCGCAGCACAATCGCTACAGGAAAGAGCCACTCGCGGGCAACCGATGAAAGCCAACTGCTCGCCAAGCTTTGGAGGACAAATGTTTGCCTTTGTACAAGTTCAACAGACAGCAGCGGCATTGTGTTTGTACGCTGGTTCATAATTACGCTTCGGTTCGTTGTTTGCATTAACCGGCAGCATTGACACAAGAGAAACACAAGAAGAAGCAGATCTATATTTCTGGAGTACAAAACATCGCTTCCCTACGGCGCGGTTGGGGAAGGCACAGTTCAATGAAGTGTAGTTATAAATATTTTACTGGCATGCCTTGCTTTATCGACCAAATGCCTGCTGCTAGCTCAACTTCAACCGACCTCCAGCATGCGAAAACTGGCTGGCGCTGTGTGCGCCCTGCATTTTAGCCGCCAGCATAACTTTACATCGTACGGGATTTTGTCTGCGCCCTGCGTAGGTCGTTACGGTAAGGTTACGTTCTTTCCAGCATCCTCACCATTTTTTTTTATTTCTGCAAATCACGTGTGGTGTAGAACCTGCCGCAGAGCTCCATCTTTAAGAGTGCCGGAGCGAAACCCTATCGCGAGCGTTCCGGATTGCTGCTGCAGTGCAGAATTACGGTTCGGTGTATCAAATTACCATACCATCGGTCGAGCGTCACTAGCGCTTGTGTCGAACACAGTACCTAATGGCATAGTTTCGTTTCCTGGCTGGCGCCCTGAGAGACAGGGTAAAGAGATAGAGCAAGAAAGAGAGCGAGAAAGGATGAAGTTCGTTTTATAATTCAGGGCACGCCGCAGGAGACACCGCGGGGCATACAGCGAAAGTGTGATCGAGATCGAGTCACTTCTGGCATCCAAAAAGGATGTAAAACCGAGCATGAATCTTTTGTTTGTCGCACAACAGCAGTCAACCCTTGGTCGCGTTATTGCTGTTGGAATGGAAAACGGTGTTCACAAGAGAACGAGAAAAGTGCCACCCCCACAAGCCGGCTGTGGAAAACTGAGTTCTGTGCCTAGCAAAATGTAGAACTTTTACGCTCGGTACGCTCTTAAACGCATATTAAAAAAAAAAAAACAATGCGCTTCACTGAAGCGTCTAAACTGGGCCATAGTTCATTCTTGTCGGTGGTCTGCACAGTGGTAGTGTTTTCACTTTACGCCACTACCGAGCAGTGTCAGGCAACTTTTCCTTTTCGGACAGCTTCCGGGCGAATGGAGCAGGAAGAAATGCCCTCATTCTGCTTATCATCTTGAGCAGAACAAACTGGATGTTTTGTCTCGCAAATTGTGCACTTATTCTTGGTAGACGTTGGGACGGGAAAAGAAGTTAAACCGTATTACAACATTTAACGATTTTACAGTGGTAAAAGTATATGAATAACATGTAATTCAGGTGATGCTTACTATCAACAGAGACATAAAAATCGTTATCTGCACTTCAGAAGAACTTATTTCACTGCATGTGTAGGCAGCGATTGGAGCTAATTACAAGCCCCAGGAGTGTTTCAAAATGTTTAGCGAACCACTACGGTTGGGTCTGATTTGTAACGCTACCCTCAGGCAGTGTTCCGAAACATTCGTAAGCGCAGAAAACAGTTTTTAAAGGGCGAAATATTGCAGCTGCTGACGTTTCTGCTAAGAACGCCGGTTGAAAACATTAACCGGAATGGAGTACAAAAGTGTTCCAAGTGGCATGTACTTAACGAAACAAGTGTGAGCATGTGCCGCCACCCTAACGCAAGGGGCGTTTTCCTCCGTCAGGCAATCCAAGGCAATTAAGAAATTGAACAGTCAAAATAGTGCTTTTGCTGGCTGTGAAATATAAAGTGTGCCATGTTCGTTAAGGAATGGATGTGTATTAATTTAAAAGAAGTTGCAGGATGGGAATAGAATTTTGTGAACACCTTGCTAGTTGTAAACAAGCGTGTCTCATTTTCGTTATTGATGTTGTTCTGTAATACCAAACCATCTGGCAGTTATCGCTATGAACTAATTTCCAGTCGTGGTTCCATTTCCATGTCTCAAGTGACAAATTTTTGGCCCAACATGGCTCAAGGCAAGCTTGCTGGCAACCAGCAAATCTTTCGGTCAGTTTAAACAGAGCGTGAAGCGTAAGCACGGCGGTACTGAACCGGGCACATCGGTATTCGGGGTTGTCGCTCTGTCTGCTACCGTTTGCTGGCACACTTTTTCGAAACCACCACACCGCAGCTATTTTATCAACCTCCAACCTCCCCCTACCCAGCATGAATGTTCAGGTGACGTCGTTGAACACGCCCCGCGGGTGTTAGATGCGGTATTCGCAGACAATGACCACATTTGTTGAACATCAGTCGAGACCTGATGAGTATACACAGTCGAAGAAGGAAACAATCACAGCCGCCTCATAGGAGATAGTGGCTGTCCCGCAAAAGCCAACATGTGGCCAGATGTGTGCCGGTAGGAAAAAAAAAACACGATGGTGAGATTGTAGGAAAATCTCACAGTAAATAAATAACGCGCACATGCTCTCTTCCACCGTTTCGCCGTTGTACTAGGAGGACAGTAAAAATAGCGCCCCGATATGTGTGGAGCATCCGGCGGGAAGTCTCTTGACCACACGCTGACAAGGAAAGTTGACGTCGTGGACGTCATTCGAATGGATTGGATGGCCTAAGATTGTGCGTTCCCTATCCACCCGGTAATCGCACCATCGCACCCACAACATAGCGCTCTCCTGAGACTTTGGGGGTTTGTTGGTGGGCTTAAGATGGGGTTCGCTTTTCTTGGCTCTCAATTGAATGGAATCGAGATTAGCTCGGTTGGGTGGTGTGTGAAACCGATTGGCCAACAGCACCAATCAAAACGGTTCCACCTTTGGCTCCTTGCCTTCGTGCGGGGCTTGGTGGGGATACAGACACGAAGAAATTTGTTTTCATTATTTTTTTTTAACATGATAACATCTTTTTTTCCTTTTATTTGCTACACCGACTCACCGTCACTGGTAATAATAAGTACTACTTTTGTTTACGTTGTTGACTGTTGGCTGACCCTGTTGCCTGGTGATTTTCATAACACTTCGTGCTAAAATGATTTATTTATTTATTTTGCGTTTACATACACACTGAAATGGGAAACTTTGTTTGACCATTGTGCTACAAGTATCACAATGTAGAACAATGGTTTATACGCGCGCTGGATGTTCTCTATTGCTACGTCCAGTAATATAATTGAGAAGCTTGCAAAGTATCTAGACATCCTGTCGTATTACTTAGCCGTAAAAAGCAATGACTTGCTCTCCGACTGTCAGTCAAACAATCCATCAGTATTGTTACAGTTGCAGGTACAAACGCCACTAGAACTGGATGTAAATTGTTATTTTGAGTTTTCTGTTTCATGTTATGTAGGACAATGGATTGACGATGTAGTTCCGGTTATACAAAGTAATAAAGTTTCAATGCAAGGAATATTATTAATTTAATGTTATTTTAAAAATAATATTAATATAATCAACAAGGCAATCGAACCCGCAAATCAAAACAACAACCCATGCAAAGGCCTTCCTGCTGTTCGATGTTCATGGCATGTTAAGTTTTTACACTGACGGGATGCATTCAAATTGGCCATAATAACTCTCACTTCCTTTGCACTTCCCTGTCCGTTGAAATCTCCACTGACCACTTTCGCTTTTGATGCGCCCCATTTAACTAATTGCACCCTCGTGTACTGTGTGCACTTGCACTTGTTCGATAGTGATAGAGAGGGTGAGAGAAAAAGAGAGATAGAGAGGAAATCTCGTTCGCGGTAGGTAAGACTAGATGATGATTGAGAATTTATCAGTTGACGTTCCGTTCTGTGCCTAAATGAAATAATCCGAGTAGTGCTCTACTGCAGCCGAGACAACCGAGCTGGAGTATTCTTTCTGGAGCTGGGGTATGTACCTACTATCGGTCGAAGGCTTCTTGCCCTGGCGTGTACGTTAGGTACGGATATCTTCAAAATCAAGAATGGAAACCGTCGGAACAGTCGGTAATGAGGATTTAAAATTGATTTAGAGCACTCCGCTTTTACGACGGTTTTTTTTTAAAAAAGGCTCTAATGAAACCTGATCAAAGCACTCGTTATGCTCGTTATTATGACCCTGCGAAGGTTCCGCCTACTGGTAGAATGGCTGCATTCTACCAAATCACAATCACGAAATATGAAACCACTTTACCGAAATGGTTCCGCTTCAAAGCGGCGTGACTTTGCTGCAACCATGCTTCGGCTAGTGACTGTGTTTCCCATGGCCACCTTATCACATTCTGGCAACCGTCCTGTGCAATACGCAGTACGAAAGGTTTCCTTCCCGTGCGACCGATTTACTTCTCGCGTGACTGTGTTTGTTAATCGAACCGTGCAACTTCAAGCTTCGTTCGATATGCATGGTGGTCATCAACGAGAACTGCATCCCTCAGTCAACGCTCTATCAGAATGGACGATTGATAAAGCATATAAATCTGTATGTAAATCTAACATTTCTATCGAGCTAT
>JXXA01004407.1:0-15975 GCA_000956255.1 Anopheles punctulatus | reverse complement strand
GGAACTTTTGGCAAGGGTTCTTTTTGGTGAAAATGTGGATGTGTGTGTGTATGTGGAGGTTGGCATGTGGAATGTGTCTGTGGAAGTGTGGTGGGGAAATTAAAAAATGTCCCACCATCTCCTTCCCTGTCAGCTTCCTGGAGACCGGTCTGGAGATGCTTGCCGCACACTTAGGGCTAATAATATCAATTAACTGAGCAGATGGTTTTGAGCGGAGTTAGCGAAAGGGCTGTTTTTTGCTGCTGCTGCTGCTAAAATAAGTTTAATCAACGGAGCGGGGAGAGTTGGGTGACGGGAGCAAAGGGTTGATAAAAGAGATCAAAATGAGTGGGTGAAGTTGTGTGGTGTGTTCAGTTCAAGCGGATCCTTCCTTAAGAAATTAAGACACAATTTTTTTTTGCCACAAAAACTCGCTACAAATTTTTCGGAGTATATACATATTTTTCATTTCATTTCATCAAACTAAACAATCACAAGGAATCTAAACTTCTTGTTTTACCTTTAGCACTAGCTTATGCAAACAACGAGAGCATTGATGAGCAAAGAAGAAGCAAGTAGTTACATGTTTTTATGATTTTTAATTTTTTTTTGTTACATTGGTCTTGAACAATTTTGCTTCCTGAAACACGAACAACGACATACATAATTTTTTATCATAAGTAATGGGTTATTTTCAAATAAAGATAATTTTTTTACCAGCTCATAAATAAGAGACATATTTTTGAGTTATTTTTGAATGGTTTAAGAAACCCTTCTTACGCTTTGTAGAGTTTAATTTGAAGTATTTTTTGTCTTCACACATTGATTTTTTGTGTTTTTTGTTGTTTTTGAAAAATCATTCTTTTCATCTATGTTCAGCAACATACCCGAAATTGTTAAAACATATTTAAAATATATATTTCAGACAAGACAAAAGAAAATCAATTAAAAACTAACCAAAAAACATCGAAAACAAAATTTATTCCTAAATTTTAATTTAACATACAAAAAACATACAAAAAAATTAACATATTTACAAAACCGAAACTTTTGTCCATTTTTGAGGCTATAGATAAAAATACAGTACAATTTTTCTTATATTATATTAATTCAATAAAATTTGATATTAAATTTTTCATCAACTTCTTTTCAACATTCAACATAGTTGAGTAAAGGAAGCTACAATTCTAAACAAAATCGCAGCAACCTGGCTGCAGATCACCTGGCGGTGATGCACCATTCCCCATCATTCCCCGGGGCGTTTCAGCTTACCGAAACGGATAATTCATTTCACGCCAAACACCACCCCCACCACCAAGGCCACCAAGCAGCTAGCAAACCCCTATACTTTCTTCACTCACCGTTCAAACTATTCTAGTCCGCCTAATTGAAAAAGAAAATCGAATCTTCGGTAACTTGGATGGGAGCCGGGTACAAGGCTTCCCCGGTTGCCGATTCCGCACGTTTTCGTTCCGTGCACAATATGATAAATGGACCCTTTTTTGAAGAGTGGTTGGGGGGTGGGCCGAGGATTTCTCCCTCTCTTTCTAGCACTCTTCACTCCGGTTTTTGTGGTAGAAGAAGAAATCATTATGGATGAGATTTCCCTACCTGCGTGTCGTTGAAGTGGTGGTAGGATTGAAGGGGAGGGGATGGGGGGAGCAAAATCCCCACAAACTTAATTTTTGTACCGTCTTGCGTCTCCCTCCCGTGCGCTGCAACGAAACACGGGAAGCAATCTTCCGGTATTTATCGGATTCGTTCAACCCGAACTCATTTCAATTAAGATCAATTGTTTCTTCCTAATTCGGTTTTTCGTACGAATGACAATAACTCTCCCGTACACCCGCGTTGTTTTTTTTTCGGAAGGCGTCTAGAAGTCTTCGAACGAAGCGAACACAGTCCCGCGTCCTGCCTCCATCACCTTCCCTCCACGCTTTTCCCCGTTTTATAGTAAAATTCCATCAATCATCCCCTCCCCGCTCCACTCCCATACGTCATCCTTTCCAATCAATTGCGGTTGCGAAATCGAACCGAAATCAAATGACTCAAGCCTTTGTGCTACCACTACACACACACACACAACCGCACACCAACACAAAATGGAACCGATTGTCACCGAACTCGAGGCAATCAGGGAAAACCAACGCACGTACGTACGCACGCACGCACAATGCCACCAACTCATTTTTCTGCTACCGTGGTCGAGTGAGCAAAGGGGGGAAAGGAATTACGGGCAGGCAGAAATGGTTTCGCGTCTTTGTTTACTTATTTTCTAATTAACATCCGTCCCTCAATCAAACCTAGCAGCGTCTTCCACGCTACCGAGCTGCCCGTGTTCATGCTCTCTTTCTTTCGCTCTCTTTCTCTCTTTCTATCTCTCTCTCTCTCTTTTTCCCTTTCACACTTCGGAAGGATGTGCAGAAAACGTTGCCTGTGAGTCTGCCGCGATGCCTACCATCGGCTCGGTTTGGGATGAATGTTTTTTTTGTTCCACTCTTGCGTCGATGCCTCTCTCTCTCTCTTTCTCGCACGCTCTCGCTCTACCCTCCCGTCAGCCATCTCCTTCGCCAGCACAATTCAATTAGTGACCGTGCCGAGGCGGGGAGAAGAAGATCTTCTAGAAAATTGGCTGGACCGCCAACCACTAGCAAGGATACCTTCCACTCGGGCGCCCTTCTCGCCCTCATCGACCCATCGCGCCCCGTCGATGCCGCCCGATAGCTTTCAAGCGCCGCGTTCTCAATTACATTATCCGCCGTTCTAATCGTGCGATTAGTGTTTTCGGTGCCTGGTGCCTGGTGCCCTCGCGTTTCCTTCGCGTGTAGTGGCGGTGACTTTTGGTCGGTCGGTCGGACTGTGTGCACGCGTGCATTAGCCAACGGGAGGTGCCCGAACCGAGTGCTATAATCAATTATTACGGGTCGTAATCGATTATCGTTCATAAAATTGATTATCACGGTTTGCGCATCTGGTGAACGGTTTCACTTCATGATCGGCTCAATTTGTGCGCCAGTGTTTACAGTAAAATGCGACTAGCTTGCAATGGAACGGCCAAAAGAGGGTAAATCGGTACGTAAAGGTGACATTGATCTCATTTGTTGTCATCTTGTTTTAGGGAGCCCTCAAAGCAAAGTAATTGAAAAATATAAAACATATAATTAAATAAGCAAGCACAGCTCAATTGGTAAAAATTAATTGAAAATAAGTGACCAAACCGAAAAATAACCAAAAAAAGAGCAGGAAACAGGGAGAAACATACGTATCATATACTCATAAATACATGGAAAATAAATACTTCCATTTATAGATGGATGTTGAATTTTGAATATAGAAGTATAAAAATGTCTAAATTATAGAAGCAGAAAACAATAACAAATAATTCAAAGATTGTAAAATTAAATTTAAACGAAGCGAAAATGGTAGTAAACCATTGAAACTATTAAATTGTTCTATTGTTGCTTAAAATTTTAAGCTCAAAAATTTTTTGTATAGATATTTTAGACTTTAGAAGTAGAAGTAACTTTTGATAACATCATAACTTTTTTAAAGTGTTTCGGAATATGCAAGATACACATCGATGCGCTCTTCCCACGTCTGCTTTGATAAAGTTTCAATCGAATTAAATGACATTTAACATTCTCTTTGTATCACTTGAACGAGACCCTCTTACCTTCGTTCACTCCGGCGGCCCCAAACGCAACACGAAAATGACACATGATTCTATTGCTTAAATCGTCGGTCGGAAAACGGACGCTCGGAGCGCAAAAACCACCTCCTTTCCTCATCCTCATTGCAAGAAAAAAAAAACGAGCGTCCTTGTGTGGAGCACGCCGACGACCCAAGAAAACGATTAGATTTTTCATCTCACTCCAGAATGGCGCTCGGGAACGGGTACAAACGGGAACAAGAAGAAAACAACTCACAGGCACATCTCCGGCTCGTACAATATTCTCACCCCCTCCCCTCCTTTCCCGCACTCTTCCTTGGGCGCCTTTCGTCTTCGTCGTCGTCGTCGTCGTCTTCATCACGGTTCGGTGTGCCCCCAGCATCTCCTTCAAGGAACACACACTTTCACATGCTCGGTCTCGCTCTCACACTCACTCTCTCTCTTTCTCCTTCCCGTATACTGCGTTGTGTGTGCGTTTCGCTCACTCTCGCTCACACACCGCCCCGCCACTCCGTACCCATCCCACCACCGCACAATAATGATAATTAAATTTTAATTAAAAATTTATGTCATTTTAACAAGAAGCTTATTAAAAATTGAAGGGTTGAATTAAAATTTTCTAATTAATGGCATTCCCCTCGCTGCTTCTGACTCGACCCTTCCCCCACCTTACTTCCTTTTCCACTCCTTTGCACCATCCTTTTAAAAAGGGGTAGCCATTTTTATCCTCGCTGCACCGAATTGCTCGGCTGCTGGGTCCGGGCTAATGGGATGTTGTTGATTGAAATGGGATGCTGTGTAAGGGGGGAGAGAGAGGAGGGGGGGTCGACGGGGGGATGGTGGCAGCAAAATGAAGCAAAAGTTTCCCTGCTCGCTTCCTGCTGTTACGCGGCGTAATGAACGAACGAAGTTGGGGAAGCTGCCGAACGAACGATTCACGGAAGCGCGTGTCCTTTTTCACGGTGTCGAATGCGACCCGCCCGAGCGGTGCTACAGTGTGGTACAGCTTTTTAGCACAAAGTTGTGTCCTGACAAGTGGAACGAAAGGAAGGGGGAAGGAGCTGCACATAGAACTAACGTTGAAATGACTTAAGCAGAAATCAAAATGTTGTATCGTCGAGTAGCGAAGCAATATGTTTCTTCTTTGAATCTTTACATGCATAAGAGTCCTAAAAACATCGTGGGAGCTCTATTGCAGCTCCTTTGGAGTTTTCCTGCAGTTTTTTTTTATCGTTAGATGAGACAAACAAGCATTTTGGTCCAATTTTCTAGCTCTGTTAGAGTGTTTATATACTCCGGGCTGCTTTACAGCTGCTTAAGCGTATTTTAAGATTTCAAGCAAGATAAAACTAAACATTTTTAAAGTAATATTTGAGGGAACTCGTTAAAATGAAGTTTAAAAGTACATTTGAAGGTGGTAGAAAGAACTTCATTGAAGATTTCAAAATTTCGAGAAAAAAATGTACAAAATTCTCTAATTCCTGAAATTTCGGAAAGAAAACTGTTGAAATAAAATAAACCTGTTGAAATAATTAATAAAATTGTTAGTTTCGAAGATTTCTTTCTGATAGCAAATAGTCAATTTGGCAAATAGTATGAGATTGTTTGGAAATAATAGTGGAAAGTTTTTGTACTTCTTATAGCATTATATTAATCGAGTCTCATTAATTTAGATTTTGTTTTCTTTTCATTTGCTCCATGAATCAGATAAGCTCATAAGAAGGTATCTTAATGCTGCTTTATAGCTTTGGTTGCTGCCAAGCAGCTGCTTTCAACTCGTAGCTATAGTTCGCACAATAATATGTTCGAATCCACCATCAAATGTTGTTCCAAACTTCCATCAAATCTGCTCCGCTATTTACGCGACAACAGTGTACCCGAACGAAGAAAGTTTGCTGCAAAACCTACACGTTCGCGATGTATTTCCGCATCCCCCAGAATAAGCCTCGAGCACGGCGCTTACTGCGATTGCTTTCGGTGTGCTCTCCACCGTGCCCGTTGCTGCTTCCTTCGAACGTGTCGGCTTGGATTTCTAATTGCGTTTTGGGTTCCGTCTAATAAATCACTCTTGCACAAATTTGATGCCGTTTGTGTGTTGTGCGATTGAGTCGTGGTAATTAAATTCCTACACCAAAAATAATAACCCCCACTGTAGCGCTTGGTGGATAGGACCGAGTGTGTGTGTGTGTATGTGTGCATGTGTGTGCGTGTTTCGGTTTTAATCGGGGTGTATTCGATTCCCGATACCCTTTCCCGCGCGGGCGTCAAAGGTCGCCATGCCTGCCATGTGCTGGCCGTGGGCAGCACGTCCTTTCTTACCGATTGCGGCTGGACAGCAGAGCCCGCTGGTCCTGGGACCTGGGACTTGTAAATGACTTGTGCCCATGGTGGTGGAGGTGGTGGGGGGTGAGGGAAAGAAGGATACGGGAACGCGCTGTCTGCACTTTCCGATGGCCGACGGTGTGGTGTGTTGCTGCGAAAATGGTTGCGGACGAAGGCGACCCGGTGAACTGCGGTGGCGGTAATGGTGGAAACTCTAATCGCTTTCCAGTCGCGTTTTCCCGGCTTGCAGTTAGTGAGTCGGTGACGGAATGCTGCTGGTCATGGGAGAAGGGGGCGGGAATGGTGGGGACTTTCCTCCCACTGGTGTGTACGTAAGCCGACCCGGGAGAAGGGTGTGAGGAACGTCCGTTCGAACGTTCTTCGTTCATTACCCGGTGTGCGGAATTAGGATGCAAGGACGCTAATGGCGTGTGTAGGTGTATGCCTGTGTTTGTGTGTGTATTCGCTAGGGAAGGTCGTTTGCTCGCACAGTGTGTAAGTGAGAGTGAGACGGACGCAGCAGCGGAACGGGACGGGAGAGTCCGAAGAATGTTTTATTAATTTGAAGTAAGCGAGATTGTGTCTGGGGCGGGCAGCAGCAGCAACAGCAGCAGCACGGTTTCTTGGGTGGCGAAAGGGTAGCTGTACCACCCACCCACTCACCCTATAGTCCCATGCGGGGTTCGCATTTTGTGATTAGTTCGGTGTTGTTTGTAGACATTTCGGCTCTATGCACGCGCTCCCAGGTTCGAATTTCGATCGAATTTTCGATGCGAACGCCACGGCAAAGGCGCGAAAGGATATGCGATTGTTTTTTCTATGCCGTCACCATGGCAACGTAACACACACGTTCCCATCGGCGGTTGAAGCAACGGAAGCAACAGAGACCGCGAGCGAAGGAGAGAGAAGGAGAAAAAAAACTCGCGTAAAGAACGAAGAAGCAAAGTACCGAATACGGTCCACGCGGTTTTTATTGCAAATTTTTTATTGTTATTTTTTCCGCTCCGGTTTTTGCTTGCTTGCTGCCGCTGCCCAAGCAACACAGGCGCGACCAAAATTCTTTCTTTACCCTGTCTTCTCGATTCGCTCCATGAGAGAGCAAATATGAGCGAGCGACTCGCGCTTCTCACGCAGCGCGCTCGCTCGTTGTCGTTGGCAACGGCGATACACAAACGTGCGGTTGAGCGACGATGCGCGCTCTGTCTCTCGCCATACTGCTATTTCGCTCCTGCGTCGCTGTGCTTCTCGCTCCCACCGGCACCAGGGGTCGGCTGGCTCGACTCGGCTCTCAGTTCACTCATAACGCTCGTCGAGGGAGGTTCTATGTTCGTTCGTGCTCTGCGCGTGTTTCTCGCCCGTTTCGCGTGTGTGTGGTGCGACAGTTTTCTTTGGCTCTGAGGAAAGATTTGCGTACGGCTGCCTTTCACTGCAGCGGAGGTATCACATTTAGCAAAGGTGAGCAATGGCAAGAAGATTAAAGCGAATTCCTTCGATTGGTGCTAAGTGCAATAATAAGATAAAGTTGTGTGTGAAAGAGTGATGGTAGAAAGCAGCCTTTGCGAGAGCAGCTTGTGTTTTCGGTGTTGGGCTTGGGAAGCGGTTTGTATGGCTGAATGATCAAACAAACAAAAAACGGAAAGAAACCGGCAATTCTACGGCCGAAACGCAACCCAAAACAAATTCGGCTTGGTGCGCGTGTCTATACGCGGATGATGGCGTTCGACTCGGAATCCGTTTCACAAACGTCTCGTGCACATCTCATATCGATGTTAAAAATATCCCAATTTAATATTTCACACCGTTTTGGAAGCCGCTTATGCAGTTGTGATTAGAAGCGATTTTCGAAGACGTGAATGTTGGGCCGTGTGTGTTTGCTTTTTGCGTGGCTGCGAGTGTGAGCCGAAATATGCGAGAACGAGATGGAACACTCCATCCCGTTCTCGGTCACCCATCCAGCAGAAGGAGCGGCAGCAGCCGTTGCGTCTCTTTATGTGTGTGTGTGTTTGTGTGTGGCGATTAAAAACGAATCCTTCGGCCCTCCGTTTCCCTGTGTGCGTGCCGTGCCGTGTGTGGTATGGAATACAGATGGTGCCGTAAATGTGTGTGCAAGACGACGCGCGCGAAAGAAAGCGCACTAGGGAGAAAGAGTGAGAAAGAGAGAGCGCGAGAGCGAGTGAGCCAGGGTGAAGAAACGCAAAAAAAAGAGTGAGATAAAAACTTGTGACGAAAAAAAAATGGCAAACGTGCTCTCTCGTCGCGGATTCTTCTTCTCTTCTGCTTTCCCCTGTTGTCTCCCTGCTCCTCCCCTCAGCTGTGAGACGATGGGGTTGGAAAGCCGGCTCGCGCGTCGTGTCGTGACGGCAGGTCGGTGGCGGCGGCGAGAGGGAGTGAAAAAACCAAAATGCTTTAATTAATTTAATTAAAATCCTCACTCATTACTGCTGCCTGCCTGCCTGCCCGCCTGTCTGACGGCTGCTTCTGCTGCTTGGGTAGCGGTGCGGCCTGTTTGCCGGCTGTTTTCTGATACGCGGATGCTGATCCTGTGTGCGTGTTTGTGTGTGTGTGTGTTTGTGTGCTTCGTCCGTGTGTCTGCTATCTGTCTGGTCCATGGCAGGAGAGCTGCGACTGGCTGCTCCCGCTCTACCGTTTGACATCGAATTTGTTCCATTTCTTCCATCCTTGCATTCGTGGCGCCCTTCCCCGCCCCGTATCCGATGTTGTTCCTCTTCCGATTTGGCAGCTCAGAAGTTTTCTATCGTTTTCGTGACGTGTTTGTTTGTGTGTGTGTGTGTGTGCGCGCTCGCGAAGAAGAATGATGCTGCTGCTGTTGCTGATTTCGATGATGATGATGAATGTTTCTCTAGCAGCAGCAGCCGCCGCGCGTAGTAGAGCGATATGGGCAAGAAGAGACGGTGTTTTTGTTGTTGTTTTTTCCCATCTTTCACGCGCAAATCTTCAACGAGCAAAATCTTAAAATCTTAAAATACGGTTCTCGTGTGCTTTTTTTTACGATTGCTCTCCGTTTTATTTTACAATTCTTGCTTGTGTTGTTAGTCGAGACCAGTCCGTGCAGTGAGTGTGGGAATTAAAACGTACTTCCGATCAGCAAAGCCAAAGCGCGCGTGTTTGTGCGTGTGTGTGTGATTTGATTCGATGAGTTTCGCGCGATGATTTCAGTTGAGGAGCCATTTACAAAATTAATATTGCATCGCCCGGTTTTATCGGCAGTTTGTTATGTTTTATTTTGTTGTCGTTTTCCTTGTTGCTCTTTACCGTGCGCGTGTGAGTTATCCTTTGACGTGAGGTTTTTTTTTCATTAAATTGAGTGTTATTCGCGCCGTTGAGTGAGTTTGAGTGATTTATTTGTACTGCTGTAGTTGTTGTTGTTGTTTTCGGTGCCATCACGTTAATTGCCTTCAACCATCGCCGTTAGCTTTTCTTGTGAATTTTAATCCGATATTTGGTGTTACAAATTTTGCTTACAAGAAAGTACCACAATAACCGTCAAATGTGCGTGGTGTGCTCTTACGAAAAACAAAAACAGCAAAGGGAGCGAAAAAAGTAAAGAACTAAAGAAACAAACGCGAAATTTGTTTTCTCGCAAACCAATCCCGCTAGATTGGTAGTGTCTGTGGTGTTTTTTTTCTTCTTCTGTACATCTCCCTCCCCCATCACGAACGAATACCCTTCAGGATATGGCGGTGAACGGGAAACGGGACACGGACGCGGAAAATCCATTCGCTAATTGGCCATTTCTCTCCTTTCGCTAACAACACATTGCTCATACACGGGCACACACACTAACGAACCGCTAGCGGTGGAAGTGGAAAGGAATCCCTTGGCTTGCACGGGTGTATGCCACTCCTTGCCGCCCGCGCCATCCTCCCATGCCGTAGTAGCACCATTAGCTACGGATCGAACGCGCTCCCTTTGGCGAACCGGTGGCTGTTTTTGTGTTTTGTGTTGTTTCGGTGAAGATGCATTTTCTGTGCGTTGTGTTGTGTTGTGTTGGGTATGTTTGCTGCAGTAAATCGATTCGAATCGCAATGCAATGCTTTCGGTTGGTGGTGTTGAGAAGGGAATAACAAAAAAAAAAACAACTACTATCAGCCTTGTTTGAGCCCAGGTCCCTACGTTGGCTAGTGGATAAAAATATCCTTAATCTATTGTTTTCTTTCAAAGTGGAGCTTTACTGTGTTTCTGAGGGACTGAAAGGATGAACATTATGAATAATAGAAGGAAAGGAATAAAAGATTATAAATTGCATTTATATAGAACCATTTACGTTCATCGTGTTACCAGATCGCCTATAGTAAGTGATTCCTTTTTTTTGATAGTCCAAGGATGATCTTTTCCAAATAAATGTAACAGGTTGTGCAATTGCTATTTTTATAAGTGCAATTAATTTTTCTATAAATTTTTATTTTATAAGTAAAAGTTTCGTTTTAAATAGAGGTCATATTTGTTTTTAGTTTCTATTTTGCAGAGAAGTTTTAGTAAAGTATGTTGGAAACAGAGGACGATAGTCAATTTTTGAATTATTTTAGTTTTTTTAAGCCATGATACGCTGTTATTGTTCCGAACGCTTATGATGAATATTAAACTGCAAGCTTTTATTTCAATTCGATTTCAAAGCAGGAAAGTTTCATCCTTTTCCATCTGCTCCAAACTACGATTGCTTCCACAAAATTATTCCTGCAAACATACAATACAAGGTTGAAAATTTTAGTCTAATCATCGACTAGAAAAAAAAATGCTTTTCCCTCGTTCGAGCATCATTTTCCAATTATTTCTATCATCACCTTCTGCGCTCTGCCGCGTCCAGTCGGGCTGCCCCTGTTGATTTGCTGTTGTGCAGATGCGGAGGTGCTGCTGACTCGCCTTCACGAGTTTGGAACGGAGCACAATAATCACACCTGGTGTGTTTCGCATACACAACCATAAACGCGGCCCATCACACACACACAACTACAGCGCGAAAAGGACATTCCGTAGAACGCGCGCGCTAGAGCAGCTCGCCGTAGTGAGTGGTTGTGAGCGATGGTGAGAGAAAAAAATGAGAGCGTGAGCTGAAGAGAACTCACCGCGATGTCGATTCGTGCGAGAAAGAGTGACCGTGCGAGAGTCACTCAACGCGCACGACGAGAGAGCCCAAGTGTGCCGTGAGTTGAGCATCCCGCTCACCGTAGTGAGGATGCGTTTTCTCACCGCGCGCCCGTTCTTCGGGCGCGCACAATCGCGCCCAGGTTTCGGGTTTTTATTTAATTCCCGTTCGCTCGTGCCCGATGACGACTGGGGAGCTGCTGCCGCTGTTGGTGGTGGTTGTTGTGCGTAGGGAACCACGCGGTTTTTTGGGGAAAAACTCGTCACTCGTCCTCGTCACGACGTCGGCATGGAAGCAACACGAACGAACGCGCAGGGATGGGTTTTCCACATCCGCACACGCGGACGGTGGTCCATCATCTTCGCCACAACAGTCGCCACACGGCAACGAACGCAAACGGACGCGCAACTGCAACCCGCGGCAAATAAGCGAGGCTATTTTTCCCCGAAACACGTCTAGTGAGAAATTTTCGCGGTGCTCGCTTGTATCCTTTTTCGCTAGTTTTCGTGGTACATTTTTATGATTTTGTATTTTCCGTTCATTTTACCCGTTTTTCGGGTATTTATTTTTGTTTCACTGTTGTTGGTTGGTTTAAGGTTTCAACGATTGTTTTATTGCTCCATTTGCACTGGCGAAAATAGTGAAAAGTACAATAAATTAGGGTCATTAGAAGACACACCGCACACACACGCCGCTGCAGATAAGTTTTATAGTTTCATTACGTGTGTGCCTGTGCGTGCGTGTGTGTGCGTGTGGTAATAAAACTAAAGATCGGAGAAATTATAAACCTCCTGTTTTCTTGGTCGGTTTTTATGTTTTGGGTTTTTTTTTACGTTCCATCGCTTATCGGACGCAAACACAACACAACAACTGTCTTTTGTGGGATAGCTTTTCATCCCTTCAAACCCAGTTTCTTCTTCTTCTCCGTCTGGTTCATGCCAAAGAGATATTCGATCTTATCGTTGGGTCGATGGGAAAAGGGTTTTTTTTCTCTTCTGCTCCTCGATTTTATTGTTTCTTGTTTTGTTTTTCCACACATTTTTGTTCTCCTCTTATTCCACACTACTCTCGTGCGCTCGGTGTACCCATTTTTAACGCATTTTCTCTAATTGTATGTGTGTCTTTTCTTTTCCTTCTTCTCGATCTCTTCCACCTCCACCCTCACTTTCGTCTTTCCAGCACAGGAAGCAACGGAACGTGAAGCAGTGCAGCACATTTCAACCAAAACCAAAGAGGCTATTTGTTGCTCGTGCAGTGCAGCGAGATTGGGAGAGTATCGGACTCGCCCCCAGTCGCCACCCCCCTACCAACCGACAAGTCACAGGGGGACAATCCCGGTGGTGCATGGTGGTGGGCAAAGAACCGCGAACCGGAAATCTTTGTGCAAGCAAGCAAAAGTGTGTCTCACCGTGTGATTGTGTCTCGACCAGCGCTTTTGTGTGTCTGTGTGTGTGCGTGTGTTTGTTAGTGAAGAAGTAAAAAGAAGGAAGCAAACGTGTCAGCGAAATTTCGGTGCGCGAGTAACGAAAAAGAGGGAAAAGAAGAAGTGAAAAAATTCGCTCCCCAAACGAGCGTTCGTGGTGGCACGAATTTTCGTCAGTGTGTGTTTGTGTGTGGCTGTGCGCTCTTGTGTGTGTGTGTGTGGTGCGGTGTTTGTTCCGATCTCTTTACGGAATGTAATTTGCAAGCGCAATTGTTTGATTTGTTGAAAATCGTAAGGGTTGATTAATCGTCACAAAAATCGAGCGAAAAGTAAAAGGTAAAAAAAAACAACCGAGAAAAAAAAGAAGAATGCGAGAACGTATGCAGTGGTGCCAGAAGTGATCCATTCGGTGTATGTGTGTGTCTGCGTGTGTCTGCTCCACATGTAAAGAGCATCGAGAGCGACAGCTCCAGCACCATTTCGAGCCCGCCGTGTGCAGTAGTAAGTACGGCTGTTTAATTAGGTTGGAAAACAATCGTTAGGATAGAAGAAATAATAAAAGCAAAAATTCGAAAAAGGGTCCTCGAACTCGAACACAGGAGTACCGACTTCCTTCTCCGCACCGTCTGCATCGGCTAGGTTCGCCCGGTAAGGCAGAAAGTGTCGTGTCGGACGTGTATCTGTGCCCAGCAGATTGAGCAAAATATTTATATGATTTTAATGAGAATCAAGATAAGGACCGGGCCACAAACGAGAGGGACACAATAAAATAATAGGCACCTCTCCTACGGGTAGAGCCCGCGCTCGAGGAGGTCGATCGAACACGGAATAGTAAAACAAACAATCCGCGGGAAACAATGCACCAATTAGACAACAAAAAAAAGCTGTGAAGCTGCCGCCGGTTTTGAAGGAGGAAATAATAAATTTTATCTTATCAGGTAGCTAGAGTGAGCGAGTGAGACAGAGGGAAGGGCGAGAGGAAGAGAAGCAATGAGTAGACACAACAGTCACCCCGGCACCAAAGCGATTGATTTCGTTATGAATAGTTTGAATGTGATTTGATGAAGAAAAGAGAAAAAAAGGAACGATCCGTCCCCGTGTTTTTTTTTACATACGAACTGCAGGAAGGTTCGTCGTCTGGCCGTGCAATCTTTTCTGCGTGTTGAGCAGTTTCTTCGTTTGCCTTCGCTCGATAAGAACGCGCGACGGCGGCGGAAGTGTGTGTTTTTTTGCGGACGCGCAATGATTGCAAAAAAAGTGCACTCGCAGACGCGACAGCTGCAGCTGCAGCTGCATTTATCTGTTGTTTGCAGTATTTTGTTTTATCGTTCGCTGTTTGCTGTTTGTGTGTGTGTGTGTGTGTTTTTTTTTTTGTTGCCGATAAGCCGCCCGTTTGCTGATGAGGGGAATAGTGTGCCAGTTAGCGTAGGAAATAGTGTGGCTGCACTTGCGGACACGGAATCTGCCGCGCCCTGTGTGTAGATCATTTTATTTGCGGCTAGCGTTTTGAGCCTCAGGGCAGACAGGGTTTTTGGGATGAGACACTTGAGGTTGGTGAGGAAGTTGTGACTGCTTCGGTGGTGTTCTATTGGCGGGTGGAACGACTCTTTGGAACTCTCTTCTACTTATGCTTATTACGCTTTGTTTTAGTAGGAATAAAAATTTGTCTAAAAAATCACAGTCGAGTTCGTTATATTGAATATTACGGAATGATTATAGTTCGAATAAAACAGACTGTTTAGCTTTCAGAATTTTGCGGGGAAAATCTTTTTTTTAAGATCTAGTTATATTTTCCCTTCATACTTGCACATGAATTTTGGTTTTAAAAATTAAACAATTGATCAGTACTGAGATTGAAAAAACTTATTACGAAAGTATCAATGCATTTGCTTCAAATGCCATTGATAACTTGATATTACACAATCTTTATCAATGCAATACCTTTATCCAATGCCTTTATCCAATATTTTCAACTATACGGAGAAGTATTAGCAAAAGAAAGCAATGCTACTTAATCACCATTTTTTCAATCCCCCATGTGTTTTTACTGAATTGTATTTTTAATTATGATAGTTTTTATTAGCTGCTGTTTTTATTTTTCACTAATAAAAATTTTATTGTTTACACTTCCGTTTTCTAGGCACTAACTAACGGTAAAAAGTGAGGCGGTGTGTTTATCAGTGACGTAGTGAAAGTGTGTCCGCGTTTGAAGAATGCCGCGTAGCAAAACTAACGAATGAGTTTTCAAACGGCTGGCCAGACCCACCCTCCTTTAGTCTAGCCCAGTATCGTGCGTTGTGTTCTAGTGCAAACTGTGATTCTTGTGTGCGTGAACCGTGGAAAAAATCCATAGAGAGAGAGCAGTGAGAGAAAAAAAGTGGTAGAGAGATAGAAAAAAAGGATCGTCCCGAAAGGACTGCCGGTTTCCCGCCTCACAAAAAAAAAACGGGATCCTCGTGTGTGTGTGTGTGTTTTCCCCTCGGGTTAGTTTGAAGGCGTTCTAACACCCCTCTCCCCTCCCCACTCCACTCCGCGTAAGCGTAAAATCCGTCAAACTGGCCGCCTCAATAGCAATGAATCCCCACTACCATCCGTACTCGGATCTGTCCTCGCCACATTCGCCCAGCCCGGACAATGCCGGCAGCTACCCGCAGCTGACCCCGCATCATAATGGGCACGGCGGGGGTGGCGGCGGTGGCGGTGGTGGTGGTGGAGGCGTTGGCGTCGGCAACGGACCAAACGCGATGGTCAGCATGGACGGGCAGCAGGGATTCCATCAGATGAACAGTGGCAACGGCGGTGGACCGGTGAAACATTGCGCCGGTTGCGGAGGTAAGTGTCTCCAAACGGGGTCAGTTGTTTGGCTGCTTACACTGACGCTCCTACCTTCTGCTTGTCTCTCCTCGAAACAATACAGGCAAAATCACAGAACGCTTCTTCCTGCACGCGCTGGACCGATATTGGCACAACTCCTGTCTGAAGTGTTCCTGCTGTGGGGCGATGCTGGCCGATATCGGTTCGAGTTGCTACACCCGCAGCGGCATGATACTCTGCAAAGCCGATTACTCCAGGTTAGTACGGGTTCGAACAAATTTTACCTATGGAACTTGTAAAAAAACACACACACAGAAATATTCTTGTTAGAGAGAGGTTGAGAAGGTTGTAACTGATAGGTTTGATATACTTGTTTATCTATTTTATTTGCTTGCGATTTATATTTAAAATCGCACGATGAAATTCTTAAAGATCGAGTTTATAATGCGAGCAAAGAACCCCTTAAAAACCATAGCATGATAACGATTGTTCGTAGAGCCACCATTCTTCTTTCCTTGACGGGATTCGAACCTTGGTGTTTACCAAGGAGGAGAGAAGGTATTTCCCTCTTACCGATTACGCTACCACAACACCAAAACTTTCTATTAGCTCTGAAGTTCTTTTGAACTTAATTCTATTTAGAATGTTTTTCGACGCCACATC
>JXXA01004406.1:0-11194 GCA_000956255.1 Anopheles punctulatus | reverse complement strand
CGCTTTATTTACACAAGAAAAGGAAGCACGACAGTAATGTTTGTTAGTTTGGCGTGAGTTTAATGGAGAGCTTTTTTCCTTTCCCTAAACTCGCTCTCTCTCTCTTGTTCTGTTGATGGATATGGTGCACAGCTGGGCAAACAAAGTTGTGAAATTCGAGCCGATGAACGGTAAGGCACCTCTTGTTAGTTTCGTTTTACATCGATGTTCTACAAAGCAACGACCAAAGTAACGAGTGTTGTACATCAACACATGAAGAACGCAATTCCACAAGTATTTGCATCCAATTTTTAAGAAGACATTCTGATTTGTCTCATTCTGATTTATCACAAACATTAAAATTTGTATCTAATAATTCCTCACATATTTTAGTGCATGAAACGCAAAATCCTCATGAGCTTTTCGTAAATTATAATCGCAATAACAACCTCACACCTTAACGTTCGCTTAAAATCTTAATAAGCTTATAAGCGCTTTCACCAAATAGAATGGATATTATAGTGACATCTAGGAATTTTATTTATTCCTAAAATATTACAAAACTATTGCCAGGATGTTGGGAAAATTTTTGAAAAGAATACTTATTTATTTTAAAACTTCTCTCAATATAGTTCTCCTTTAACCAGTACGTTGGCCAAGTTCGCAAATGTGTTGGCACATGAAAAATAGCAAAACAAAAAAAGAAACAAGTTAAGTCTTATTCAAGTCTTTTGTGATAGTGTCCCACAAACAAAGAGTAAAACGTGAGATATAGACACTCAAAAAAAAAAGGTTTCCATAGAAAATTCGTATATTATGACTTCCAAATTGAAGTGGCTGCTTAACACCTCAGTGAGTTCAAAAACATTTCCTTGAATCAGTCAGTGTGTGGATGGTTCTGCAAATTTGGGATTTAAAATTTCTTTGCAATTTTAACAAACATTTACATATCGCTATCAAAATAATTAATCAAATGAAGTGACAATCTTTGTTGGTTGCTTGCAGAAAATAGACTTTCCAAAGATGTGTCCAATCACTCGCTTTGCGAGGGCTTGCTTGAGCACATACATGCGTGCATTGAGAATCGCGAGATAAAGCAAAACTTCTTCACCTGAAAAATGATCAGAATTTGTATCAGGACAGGGAAAAAAAAACAAACAAGCAAAAAGAGACAATTCGCTCCGTCTGCCTGCAGGGAGGCTTAAGTGTTGAAACAGAAGCTAATGCTGATACGCCGTGTTTCCCACGGTAGGAGCGTCACATATCCGTCGGCAGCCGACTAATCGTGGTTCACCATCGCTCACCCGGCAAGGATAATGCACCTCGTTTCGCTTATCGGAGGCTCCCCGTGCCCCTGGGGGTGGCAGCAGAACAGCTGAATCCTTCCCGGCCCGGTGCTCGTGTCAGCACTTAGTCGGCTTAGCCCTCGGTCGCGCAGGGTTCGGATCGCTTTACCGGGCCACGGATCGGGCACATCTCACCGGGATTCGCCTGCGTTACGTGTGCCATTATCGTGCCAGCATCAGCAGCCACCACAGCCAATTGGTTTTCGCTTAGCAAACAGCTGACACGGTTCTCATCATGCTTTTATGTGTTCGTGTACGGGTGTTTTTGTTCGCTCTCTTTCGCTCCTGCTCTCACTCTCTCGTCTCTGTGTGTGTGTTTGTCTCCTTTTCTGCTCCAATTTGTGACGCCAACTTGCTGAAACGTGCTACACGAAATGTCGATTGCAAAATTTAATCTTCGCTTTCGGATTGCAATTTTCCCGTTCCTCGCCGACTGCTCCCAATTTGGGGGCGCACGCACACACGAGTGGCCGACTGACCAAAGTGGTGATGGAACGGTTTTTTGTCAGTGTATGTGTGTGTGTGTGTGTGCGTGTGTAGCTTTTTATGAAACATTACGCCAGTTTTGCTCAATCATCAGATTTGCTGTTGAAATTCGGGCAGCTGATGCTGCTGCTGCTGCTACTGCCGGCAAAAACCGCAACCAATTCGGCTGTGGTTGAGCTCTGAGGGCAACAAAAAAAAAAGAAAGAGCAAAGATCCTTTTTATGTAATGAAACACGACACGGATACATCGCCTCTCCCATCGGTTGGACCGGCTGCTGTTGTAGTTTTACGAACTATTAAAAAGCGCTCAGTGTCGCCGGGCCGGTGAGGCAGACGGCCACGTGGGGACGGAAATGAATTTATTGATAGATAAAGTGGTTTACAACCACTACAGCACCATCGCCGGGTATGGCATCAGGGTTTGAGGCAATTAAAATCAGGACATCAGGCAGCGGTACCGTCAAGGTGACGCAGAATATGTCCGACTTTGTCAACTGACCTTCGCATCTGCTTCAACACGGCCACGTACACCGAAATGTACTTAATGTTTCATACACGATACTCACACCATGTCACAACACATTCGTTGCATCTTTCATGATCAAGTTCGTGTCTGCTTGCTTCGCTTTTTAGTACCCTTCAGGACTGGAGTGAACGTAAAAGGGGTGAGAGAGGAGCTAGGGGTGTGTGAGCTTTGTTTTCTAGCGGTCCCATGAGTATGTACTTAATGGTAGGAAAAAAAAGCAAAAGGAACTTGTTTTCGCACTGTTTTTAGTATGCTTTAGACTACAATATTTAAAACGGGAGAAATCGTTTTGGCAAGAATTTTAACTTGTTTTTTTTTGTGTGGAAAAATTGTATACAACACGTTTTGGTAACGTTACTTTGGCCATCTAAAACAGTCTCGATTGAGACAAAAATGATTAATGTTAGATGTTTTCAAACCCATAAATCAGGAGAGCGTAGCGTAGGTAAATATATTAGTGATAGATTTTATCATTTTTCAAAATCATAAAATTCCGTAGAGCTACATGATTGCTACGAGTGGAAGAAATGTTTGAAATAAGCAATCCAATACTAGCTTTTAAAGTTCAATAAATTATTTTATTATAAGTTTATAAACTCTATAGTTAAAGTTTGTTCTAAAACGAATAAAACAGTGAATAAAGAAACCCCTTTTCTCCGTGTTTGAGCTGCGCAATCGAACTGAGAAGGGGATGGAATGAAAATGAGAAGGTAAACCAATAAACCATCCTTTTGCATAAAACATGCTCCCTCCCATCCCCCCATTCAAGGTGCGTAAAATCGTTCCAGGAGCGCAACCCCGATCGGATCGGGCTCGTTATGCAGCAAACCATGAAATGTTGGGGTCAATGAAAATGGTGATCCAGGCGGGGAGCAAAGCAACTGAGATGTGTTCGTTCACTTTTCAGCTTGCTTTCGTTCTCACCGTTTCTCCCACACACACACACACATACATATATTCACCAGTCACGCCTGCTTCGATGTTTCCGGGAAGCACTTTATATTGATATTGAGAAGCCACGGCACGCCGCACAAATCGGTGGTACGCTCACTTATTTGCCTGTCAGATCAGGAAACGTGAACGAGCGCGTGAGCACAAGCTTTCACAATGAGCTTTGCCTGCATCAAAGAAGCGGGACCAGCAGACGGACCGTTTGCTGTTTATAGCAAAAAAAAAAAACAGGAAAGAAAAAAGAAACTACATCAGAACTTCTGGAAAGAATGTTCCGTAATCCGCTTAACAGTGCTCAACCCTTGTTGCCGCATGCTTCCTGATAAAAGAAAGCGATTGTAAGCGAGATGGGGGGGTGGGGGATGGGAGGAGGTGCTTGGAGTGGACGAAAGTGCGTCCGTGTAGCGGGATCACAAGCGATCCGTCAGGGAAGCAGCGGCAAAAGCGCATAGAAAGCAACCGAAAAGAAACTCGTTCCCTTCCGGTCGCGTATTGTAATCATCGGGATCCATCCCGGGGGCCTCACCAACACCGCAACAAGCAGATATTGCATGCGTTTTCCTTCATGCGTTCAGCGTCGGCTTGCCGGGAGACGGGACAGGCCGCAGGTAGACCGAACCAGGCCGCACACGTTTCACCAGGCGGCGAATGGGGCCGAGCCAGGAGCACGGGCAGTACAGTCTTTCCAAATAAAGGCAAAGCCGTTTAATGGGAGGAATAAATCTTGATAAAACATGTGCCCGGTAAAGTCCACAAATCACGCATGCTTGCGTATCGTTTCGCAGAGCTAAACGTATGTATTTTCTCTTTATTTTTTTGATAGTATCGCTTCGTATCAGCATTATTTTTGCGTTTGCCGAATTTGAAGCAGTGCTTTGTGTTCGTCACTGCTAGTATGTTAGTGTGAATGCTATTTTTTAAAAAATTATTTCATATTCAAAATCATTTCGTATTCAATTCGTTATTAAAAGGAATTATTTCGTATTCAATTGTAAAGTAAGCCTGTTAAAGTATTAAAAAAAAGTTGAAATGCGAAATTTTATAAAGTACCAGGCGTCTCCATGGGTTTTATTCTCATTCATTTCAACAAAAAATGCCACACCAAAAAGACACAGATTTTTTTTTGAAAAATTTTGCATCACGAAACTTATATTTCATTCATCGACTGTAAATACAAATACCATCGAATAAATACCATTTAATAACCATCGGCTACGGCTGAGTGCGTAACATTGAAACAAAAAAACAGGAATTATCCTTCGAATCCATTTCTTAGGGTTATTAAAAAGAATAAAACGCAGAGAAATCGTTTTTCGAAACCCCCAGATATCATGCAATTGATAGTTTACTTCAAAATATGTGCAAAAAATTATGTTCTGAAAACAACCAGGCGTCTCCATATAACAATATAAATTCTAAAAAAAACTCCACATTTATGTCATTCTTTAATTCAACTTAATCTTGTTTACTTTATTTCGTTTGCTCGTCTGCCTGCAGCAGAGCATCGACAAAGTGTCTTCAAGCAATTTTTTATTGACACAGCGCTCGTCACGCGTTTGTTAGGGTGAGGGGGTCGATTACAAATATCGTTTAGTGCCGTGTAGCTGGAGCGTTCGAGAAGCGGAGATAAGAGGTGGTTGACCGATTCAACAGATGCGCACACCGTCTCAAGCGCGTGCAAGCACACACACACACACACACACACACACACACACATACACGGTGTGGTTCCTGGTTCCAACCGGATAGCGATTTTGGCGTCGTCGCCATTCGTCGTAAACGATGATTTAACGACGTGATACTCAAATGAAGTGGAAGTCGTTAATGGAACGAAGCATTTGTGACGCCGGAAGATTAAAACCCGCTCGGCAGTAAAGCGGAACGCTGCACAGGCGGCAATTAGTGTGTCAAACAGTTTGATTGCTTTACGGGCAGCAGAACACGGTGCAAGCGTTTCTTAAAAGAAAAAAGAAGATACCGCTCTTCATTATCGTGCGTATTGTTTGCTTCCATTTTATCAGCGAACAAATGTGTGCTTTTAAAATGTGTTTCTTGCAAGTGTTTCTTTCACTTGCAGTCCTGGCAGCAGTAGCAGCAGGTACATCCGGTAACTAATGCACTGATAAATCCGCATGTAAATTAAAAAGCAAACCCGCCAGCTGTACCGCGATGATAAATGGTAATTCATTAGGCAGCGGGGCATGCACAGCGGGGCACCAAAATTCATTTGGCGCAATGAAGATATAGTGTTGCCGGGGCGAAAAAGTGCTAGCGTTGCCGGGGTTGCTCACCTGCAGCGGTAAAGCAAAAAAAAAGCTCATGCACCGATGTCCTTTTTTGCTTGCGACCGTAGCCGGGTCGTCCGCCGAGCTGGCCCACCGAGATGCACACGGATGCGCCATTGCGAAGAGTTACTGGTTCGTTGGGTTTCGTGCAGGAAAATTAGCTACACTGCTACACTGTGGGTCGAAAGGAAAACTTTACATACACAACGACCGTTTGCATGATTGACTGTAATAAATGATAAATTTTATAACCAAACAAAGGGGATCGTGCCGGTTCTGGGAAAATAAAATGTTTCCCAAACACAATTGCATCCAAAAGCAGCAGCTCGGGTGTACCGTACATTAAACCGTCGCGTCCCCGAATAAGCTCGTTTCCCCTTTGTGAGCAGCATAATTTTCGAAAAGGATAAGCCAATTTGCAGAGGCAACCAACCGGCACAGCATCTCCCGGCACGCTGCAGCCCGTGGCCGGCAATAAAAGGACGCGCCAGCGTTCGGGATCGCATTATAGTTTGATTCGATTTCCATGTTTCCACCGGAGGATAATTGACGGGAAGCAGCCGACGGTGCGCGTCCGTTCCGAATTTGGAACGGTTGGGCACGGTTGGGTGTCGCAAAAACGTATACCCATCCCATATGGAAGAGTTTCTAGGAGGGCCTCATGGAGTGTAAACAAACGAAGCATCCCGAAAACTATCCCGCTAACTGGCTCAAAGCATCCATTTCCGGGATGTGCAGAACTTTTCCATTCAAACATACTCGTCCACCGAGGACACTTATTGCGCACCATTACCTAGAACTGTATTTGTATCGCATTTGCAAGGTGTGTGGTTCGTATTCGGCGGAACACTCCAAGGGTATCATAGTGGCCGTCACGGTGAGCTGCATTGTGGTTCCGGAAGGCAGCAAACATCTGCGTACCTTGAAGCTGTCAAAGAAAATGTTTTTTTAAAAATCTGAATCTACATGGAAATAACGTGGAACGATTGAACAAGAACTTTTTAAAGACAGCGAGCAGATTGACGGAAATGGTAATGTGTATAAAAAGAGTTTGAAAATACTATGTTGCGAGCAAGAATGTAACAAACAAAGATAACGACGATTTTCTCCATCCAACGATGCTGTCAACTTTTTAGCTTCCGCTGCGTTTTTCCTTTCGACACTCGTGCAACGTCAAAAAGTGAAAAGTAAAGTGAAGTTTTATTTTCGTTTCGTTTGTGTTTTTTTTTGTTGATTTCTGCGCACGATTGCACATCACAAAAATGGTCCACCTTTCGAGCGTGGGTGTGATGCGGCAAAGACACATTCACTTATTCATGAGATTGGCTGAAAATAAACTATTAAATTATTTACCGAACAAACTGCCACTAGGCAGGCAATCGGGCCGGAGCCAAAATAAATCCGAGCAACACGTCCTACACGCCCTAGAGGAGGAACGAGCCGGAAGACACGTTCGTCGGCACAAAACGTACCGAAGAATGTGTCCCGGCGCTAGCGCTTTGGCGTTTGAGATTTGTCACGAAAAAACATTCGGAAAATGTTTGTGGTGTTTGTCTTATTTTTGATTTTCGTTTCATTTTAGTGAAACGGATACTCCCAACACATGCTTGCCTCGACTCGCCTGCTGGTGGCAACAAGATCGAACGATTGTGCAGCTTTTGTCTTTAAAAGCGTTTCGCAATGACATACGACTTTGTAAAACTCGCCTACTAAAGCACTTTGCTGGTAAGCATTTTTTTTTATGTTCCCGTGTTCTTAGCGCTTAGTGCTACACGGTCAGAACGCCATTCGCCCTGCAGGTTCATCTTCGGTTGGCTGTTTCGCAGCTGCTGCCGCACACTGCACAGTCGCTCGCAATTTTTAGCAGCTGGCAAATGTTAGATTATTCATCAGCTTATCGTGTCGTGAGCGGATGAGGCGGTGAGCGTTACGTTTGACAAAATGCAAAAGTGTGCAAAAGGGATGGGTTGAAAAGGTTACACAGAAAAAAACAAAAAGCAACAACGTGTGAAATACATTTTTAGCCACATTTTCTGCAGAGCAGTACAACGCAGCTGTGAGAAAGCTGCAGCGCGTAGAGCAAGTCACGCAACGGTTAAAGAGGGAGCATTTTGGTGAATGTTTATTTGTTCAAGCATTTGTAATTAGTATTTTTTTGCGAGATTTTCGATGATTTTTGGTGGTTTAGATGAATTTATTCGCAGAAAAAGAAAAGATTTTTTTATATTTATAACACAGAGCCACGTTAAAACCTGATGAAAGCCTTCGGAATCACAATCAAATATTTCATAAACATTACGACGATAATGCGCATCAACCCTAGCCCCATTCAAACGAACGATGAGCACTTAACTTCGCCCGGATTGGCTCACCGGACTGGCGTTCCTATCCGATACCGCCCGATCATTTATTAACGACCACCGGAGCACCAGCGTCTTCTTGGCACCGTTTTTATCACGTTTTCACCTTCCGCTACAGCTAATCTACGGAAGCGACAGCGAAAACACAGCTTTCCACTCACACAAACCCACGCACGCACGCACAAGACAGCGAGCAAAGCTCGGCGAAAGCGTAGCCGAAGAAGAGGAACAGATTCGCATGCGTGCCCAAAGCAATTATGGCACGCAAATGGAAGCCAGCAATTCCCTCCCTCTTCCTTCTCTTTGCAAACGCACCGAAAATGAGTTTCGAATTCGAGCGGCCAACCGCTCCAACCGCTCTCCGCGCCCCTTACTTTCTCTTCCTTTCTCAAAATGGCTAACGGCACGCACTTAAGCGAAACCCAAACCCGAAAGAGTTTTATGGCCCCAGGCGCGGGCCAGGTATGTGAGGGTGAGGGTGGGTGCATGGTGGTATCGCCGTTTTGCCGGTACTTTGATTTAAGCTTACGTCAATTTTGCGCCGCTATTTCATCTGTCAAGGGTTTGCCCGAGAAAAGCAACCCGCTGACTTTGCGAGTGATCAGCTTAGGTGAGTATTTCCTTTTGCTTGCGCTTAAGATTGCGAACACGCACGTGTGCAGTGACTGTGTGGAATATTTTTCACCGGAACTGTTCATGATGTATTTATTTACAAAGTAATTTTTATTTCTTTAATTTACTACTAAATCGCAATTATGTTTCCTTTTTGTGTTCATTATTTTGGTATATTTCATTTAATTATTTATCTGAATCCATGTTTTGCATTATATTTGTCGGCATATGTTAAATAGCTTAAAAGAAAAATGGCCCTTTCCAGTATTATTTCAAATGCTGCTATGAATTGCTTGTTTAAAAAACAATCGTTTATCACACAAACTTCATACTTTGTTATTGCTATTCACGCACCGTTTTCGCTGCATTCAGTCGTGACTGGTGTCATAAATATTCCACAAAGCACCATTAAAAAAAATAATAACAAACGCTTCAGCTATTCAGCTCCACTTCGATCGCTCCGCCGAGACTCGTTAATCGGTGCCGAACACAAATGTATGCACCATCGCGCCACTTGTCATCATTAAATGGCGCTGCAGTTCGCCGTGCAGGCAACGGCCAGATGCAACCAGATGCTTTTAAGCCCCATAATTACTGGCTTCCCTACAAACGCCGGGCTAGGGGTGGATTGCTGCCAAGACGTGGATGTCCATCCCGACGGGGGTTTGGGCTTCAAACTTTTCGGCAAAACTTCGTTGCTTTGATGGCTGCTCCCGCCCCTCACAAGCCCTCACAGTGGAGGCCGCAAAGTGCCGCTTGGTGACCGGAGCTTTTCCATGGAAGCCCAAAGATGGATGAGTGTAATTAAACAAAACTGCCTGCTCCAAGGGGGGCCATGGGAGCGGTGAGAGGCGAGCGATGAAAGCAGAAAGTTTCTCCTTTGGCCCAGGTAGCGCATGCTTTGAACGGTTATAGGTTACGTCCTTTCGCTTTTTGTACGCTATTTGAAATAATTCTCGGTGCGCGAAGCGAAGAGGAAGTGCGAAGTTTTCGCCGTGCAAAGGACGCAAAGGACGCAAAGGACGAAACTTTCGGCCGGCCGGGACGGGAGCAGCTCGGGAAAGTTATAATTTATGTGTGTAGCTCGGTCGTTTTTGTTTGTCTCCATGCGCTCCGTACACGGAAATGGGAGCGAACGCACACACCGATAGAGCCACCGGAACCGAGTCCACTTTGGTAGTGGAGGTCCTTTAAAGCTTAGACATTGTGACACTTTTGTTGCTTTGATTGTTTCATCCAGTTCCGGGATGTCAATGCAGTTCACCTTGAAAGTTACATCTCCTTCCAGCTAGCGAGCGCACGTAAGCAAATTGTCATGCATGAAAGTGCTTCCGTGCGCAAGGGGCATGATCTTTCGGTAGCGTGCGTTGGTCAAATCATTCCTCAAACGTTGCAAGTTTGCTATTCCTTCGCTACACGATCAAACATCTTGTACGTATCGCACCAGGTGCGGCAAGCGTCCAAGTCCGTCCGTCCACTCGGATGGAGCTGTTTGTTTTTCGTGCACGAAATGCAAGCGAAACCTCGAAGCGCCTGTCGCTCATTCGACACTGATTTGGGGTCCGGATTGTTAACTTTGTAGAAATACGGTTTGAGTTGGATATGAGATACGCCTGAATAATAAAAAAAAAACAAAAAAACCCAAAAAAAGAAAACCAAAACCTTCACCGAACCAATGTCCACTTGGGACGGGTAGTCGTGTTTGATGTGATTCGTTGTTTTGCGTTTTTCTTCTGACCGTTTTTTTTTTATCTTTAGGACAGTGTCACTGTCACCCGGACCGGCTGGTGTGCCTCGACGGAGCCGGTTGGAGGGATGGGGAAACCGAACTTAAGGTTTGTTTTCGCACACAGTGTCGACCGTTTTGCGGCTGAAGAAAGGGACCGCAAACGCCCTGTCACAACTTTTCACAACTGACAACTGAGAGGACGATTTAATAAGCCGCTGGGAACAGAAAAGTTTTCGCGTGATGGTGCGCAAACATAATCGGTACACATTTTGCTTCTGAGAAGAACCCTTGGATGTTTTTTTTTGTATTTATTACGGGTTTTGTAAAAAAAAACCCCGGTGACATAAGGTGCCAGCAGCCGTCATTGGAATTTATCCTTCGTGAAACTAATGTTGTGTTTGGTTTTGTAATCCAATAATACAATAAAAAGCATTTTCTGCGGAAACAGTTGGATCAAAAATTGCTATAAAGTTTTTACAGAAAGCCTACAGTTTTTGTTACTATTTACAAACGCTAATTATGACACCCACCACGAGAAGGCGTTCCGTCATCTTGACATTTTTTTGCTGTGATCTCCCGGTTTTTTTGAGAAAATTATTGGTGTAAGGTGTTATTTCATTTTTTTGCAAGATATACATGCAATAAACATGTATCGCGTTCAATACATAGCGTTTTTAACTTCGAAAGTCCTGTTAACCGTTTTTATTGCTACAGAACCACCTTAAAGTCTTCAGGATCTATTATTTGTGCTATCATCCGTGCACCATCAGAAGCATGGTGCACCTCATTAAGCAAACCAGTAAAGGACACTCTATCGGGGCCGCTGTGCCTTTTTTCTTCTTCTTCAGTTATTGCACTCCGGGGACCGCCTTCTTCAACATGCAGCAGTACCGCCGGGCTCGAAGCGTCATTCAAAACTC
>JXXA01004403.1:0-13035 GCA_000956255.1 Anopheles punctulatus | reverse complement strand
GATCTCGATCGACTTCTGCCCCATCCAGGTACGTCCAGTGTGGCCCGCGGTATGAGCGGCTACATTGACTCCCTGGTGGACAACAAGATCAGCAACGCGATGCGCGATGCGATGCCGATCGATGTCGACTTCCTGTCGGACTATCCCGACTTCTTCTCGTTCGTCGTGATACTGATCCTGGCCGGGCTGCTGTCGTACGGCGTGAAGGAGTCAACGCTTATGAACAACATCTTCACCGGCGTGAACCTCATCGTCATCGGCGTCGTCCTGGTGGCGGGCGGTATTAACTGCGATCCGGACAACTGGACGATCGATCCGAAGGACATCCCGGCCGGGTACAACGGTGGGGCGGGTGGTTTTGCGCCGTTCGGGTTCGCCGGCATCATGGCCGGTGCGGCCAAGTGCTTCTACGGCTTTGTCGGGTTCGACTGCATCGCCACGACCGGCGAGGAAGCGAAGAACCCGGAGCGCAACATCCCGCTGGCGATCGTGATCTCGCTCATCATCATCTTCCTCGCGTACTTTGGCATCTCGACCGTGCTGACGATGGCGCTGCCGTACTATCTCCAGGACCCGGAAGCACCGTTCCCCCATCTGTTCGAGTCGATCGAGTGGTACGCGATCAAGTGGATCGTGTCGATCGGGGCGATCTTTGCACTGTGCACCAGCCTGCTCGGTGCGATGTTCCCGTTGCCGCGCGTCCTCTACGCCATGTCGTCCGATGGCATCATCTACAAGAAGCTGCAGACGGTGCACCCGAAAACGCAAACGCCCGTGCTGGCCACCATGTTGTCCGGGCTGTTGGCCGCGATCATGGCGATGCTGTTCAACCTGCAGCAGCTGATCGACATGATGTCGATCGGGACGCTGCTGGCCTACACGATCGTCGCGGTGAGCGTGCTGGTGTTGCGCTACCAGACGGAGGAGCTGCTGGGCAGCTCGGAGTTCAGTGTGACCGTGCCGGAGGTGCTCCGACAGCTGATCAATCGCGACCGCCACCAGGCGCCCACGAAGCTTTCGTCGGCGGTGGTGAAGTTTAGCGTTTGTATTTTCGGTAAGTGTCACGTCGATCGGTTGCGCAAGCGAATGGCGGACTTTATAGACCTCATATCCACTCTTCACAGCCGCGTTCGTCTGCGGTGCCTGCGGTATTCTGGTGCCGGCCGAGGACTACATCAACACGGACTATCCGGGCGTCATAGCCGGGCTGGCCATTCTCGTGGCGCTCCTCGTCACACTGTTCGCGATCATTGCCGTGCAGCCGACGGATAGCATCAAGCTGACGTTCAAAGTGCCGCTCGTGCCGTTCCTGCCGCTCGTCAGCGTGTTCTTCAACCTTTACCTCATGTTCCAGCTCGACTCCGGCACCTGGATCCGGTTCAGCGTGTGGATTGCGATCGGGTACTTCATCTACTTCACGTACGGCATTCGCCACTCGATCGAGGGCGAACGGTTGCTCACGAAGGACGAGCTGGCCGCGTCGAAGTCGAACGGCATCGACAACACCGGCTACGACGGTGCGTCCGACGCGACGGAGCGAAAGCTCTCCGCGAAACTCCAGCCAGCTCCCACGTACGCGCTAGCGAACGAATCGACGTAGGCGCGGGATCAGTCCAGCCCCGTTTAAGTCCTTTCTTCCCCGGCAGGAGGGGTCAGTATTAGGTCTGCCGGAGCAAGCCTCCCCGGACGAATCTAGCGAACAGTCCCCACAATCCGTTCATGATAAGTGTAAGCTAAGTACAAAACGAACCAGGCGAGAGCGAAACAAACCGCACGAACCTAGTGCGAACCCGACCGCGTAGAGATCATGCCGCACTTAAAAGTGATTGTGATAATTATTTCATACTAGTGGATTAAGGTTTTTATTTTTTCGTCGTTAAATAGAGACACCGAAGACAGTCCAGCGCCTGCCCGTTTTTACATCCGCGCTGTTGTCTCTTCAGCCCAAACTCCGCAGCCAGATGCATCAAATGACCATTTTACTGTAATCTACCATTAGCATTGTGCGTTTTTCTTTTAACGGCTTCTCCACTGATAGCGCCCGTTCGGTGACGAACGAGACGGGAACAATAAATCAATCATTTAATAAACGCCGCGTGTGTCTGACAATGTTTATCGTCGTGTGATTGCGTGCCGCCTTATCCGCACCGTCATCGTTATGTCGGTAGACGCGGGTCGAGGGCGATACACCATCTGTCGCGGTCATTGTTTATGCTCCGAAGGAGTTACGGAACGAATTTGGGCACTCATTCATCAACGTTGGACTTCCAGCGAGGGCGAGCGATTGGTCGGTGAAGACGCGACCGAGTTTCGAGCTCACTGATTGAGAAATTCGTGGTCCGATTTGAGGCAGACCGGTGCGGAATCAGGCGAATCACGTGTTCGTAGCGTTCGTTCGCTTCGCCAGGCGAATTCAAAACATACTTTTTATATCCATCAAAACCCGATCAGACGTCCAAACGCTTGCGACGCTTGAGACCGTTGCGCCTGCAGTTAGGCAATCCGCCGTACAGCGCCAAAACTTCCATCGCTTCCCGTCAGCGAGGAAAACCTTCGGCGGGTATTTTCATCGTACAACCCGGGATGAGCATGTGTTTGCAAGCCGGATACAAAAAATTAGCACCGTCACACCCTCACCACTTTCCGATTTTTTTTAAATTTATTTTCTTGAGCGGTTTTTTGTTGCATCAGCTGAGTGAGAGTTGCCCGTTGGTGTTAGTGCGGCAGGATTCGTTCCAACAGAGCCGATCCGAAGCACGATGGTGACTGCTTTCCCGTTTCGCTCTGAAAATAGTCCCACAGTCGTCGAGCGTCGGGTGTCGCGTGAACACACCGGCAGCGGGTTCTAGTTTGTCGAGGAAAAATCAAAAAACAATTGTAAATCCGAACGAGTGATCGAAACTATTGGCGATTTATCCGTTTGAGGGAAGTGCTTTCGTGTCGTTTCGATTATTTTAGCGCCAATAATTGCGGCCCAGGAAGCGGTACGTGTAGCAGCCTGCCGAACGGCACGGATCGCACGGGCAATAGAATCCACCGAGCAGTGTGCAAATCAAAGTAAATTGAGATTAATTGCCAGTCGCGGCAGTGACGTTATTTATGCCCGCGTCCATACGCTCCGTTTCGTTTGATCGTGCATTACATAAACGGGCGCATGATGTCAAAGTGGCCCCTAGCTGATGACAATGAAAGCATTTTTATTTATTCACAAAATGTGTGCTAGCGAATCCCATCCCGAAAGGGGTGCGTCAACGTCAGGAAGTGCGGCGATGGAGACGCATGGTAGCGCTCGTTTTGAAGGCCTCCCTTGCGCGGCTCTTTCTCCGTCAAGCTAAACAGGGATACGCTAATAGTCGTCAGAAGTTTTGAGGCAAAAATCGCGATTCGAGTCACGGTCACTTCTGGCAAAGGTCTGGGTCAGGAGATGCGAGCAGCGCCGGCTCATTCGACGGTGCGGTGCGGGGACGAAACGGTTTCCGGCTATAAATAGTGCAATTATTTACAAGCGGATTCAAATCATGAGCGGCATGACCACGCGACTACGTGCGGTCGGCCAACAAATCACCTGCACCGTTTCGCAAACCGCCGAAACCGCCGGCGTCCGTATAATTTGTCCTAGGTCAATGGCACTGCGTTTGCCGCCAGCTAGGGCATGTAGATTTCGTCAAAAAGAAGAAACAAAAAACAAAAAAACACGATCTGCACCGCTTGTGTTTGCGCCCGGGAATGTGGCCCACTGTAAACAAGCAAATCGGCCGCGAACGCATTTTTGCGTTCGAAACGAGTGATGGCATCGCAGCGGTGGTGGGTCGCACATCCATTTGCTTGTTATGACAGATCCTCCGAACCGATGGAGATGTTTATATTGTGACGGGAGGTCGGGAATTTGGAGCAGTGTGGTGCGCTGCATGCAAACCACGGTCCACCACGGGCACGGTGTGGTTAAACAAAGAAGCGCACTGTAGGTAATGAGGGCAGCAGCGCTAGCGAACTATCCGACGAACTAGAGCGTTCGAGTCGAGATCAAGCGCGGTCGGGTTTGAACGCAGCGACACTGGCCTGCCCGAAGGCGATCCGTGCCAAGGCACGGGGATCTTATGTAAAGACGGAGCAAACACTGACAGGCTGCAGGTTGCATCCGCTTGCGGTATGCTTAATAATAACGTACGCCCCTCTCGGCTGCAGGTGACGGCACGGCGAGACAACGAAATGGAGAACTTCTGGAAAGCGGTGTGTCGCAAGAAACCCAACAATGACGACGGCAGCCACTCGAAGTTGGCCCGTGTGCTCACGCTGCTCGATCTGACCGGGCTGGGCGTGGGCAGCACGCTCGGTTTGGGCGCGTACGTGCTGGCCGGTTCGGTCGCGTACGAGCAGGCTGGTCCGGCGGTCGTCATTTCGTTCGTGATAGCCGCCCTGGCGGCTGCCATCGCCGGTCTCTGCTACGCCGAGTTTGCCGCCCGCGTCCCGAAGGCCGGCTCGGCGTACATCTACACCTACATCACGATCGGCGAGTTTGCGGCGTTCACGATCGGTTGGAATCTGATGCTGGAGTACATAATCGGTTTGTTGGGACGGTGGTGGCGCGCTCGGCAGGGCGGCAGCTAATATCTCTGCTCCTCCCCCGCCTCTCTTCGCACAGGTACGGCGAGTGTCGCCCGTGGACTTAGTGGATACATCGATGCGCTGATCGACCATCGGATGGGAAGCGCACTGAAGGGCGTCGTGCAGATGCGGGTCAGCTTCCTGGCGGAGTATCCGGACATCTTCTCGTTTCTGGTCGTGCTGGTCATCACCGCTCTGCTGGCGTACGGTGTCAAAGAATCGACCCTACTGAACAATCTCTTCACCGGCGTCAACCTCATCGTGATCGCGGTCGTGCTCGTTTCGGTCGGCATCAAGGCGGATCCCGCCAACTGGGCCATCCAGCCGACGGATCCCGCTGTTCCAGCGGGCGTCGGCATCGGGGCCGGTGGTTTTCTGCCGTACGGGGTCGCCGGCGTGATGGCCGGTGCGGCCAAGTGCTTCTACGGGTACGTGGGCTTCGACTGTATTGCCACGACCGGCGAGGAAGCCCAGAACCCGTCGCGCAACATTCCGCTCGCCATCATCGCATCGCTGGTCATCATCTTCCTGTCCTACTTCGGGGTGGCGACCGTCCTGACGATGGCGCTGCCGTACTTCCTGCAGGATCCGGTAGCGCCCTTCCCGCGGCTCTTCGACTACCTCGGCTGGCAGGAGATCAAGTGGATCGTGTCGATCGGGGCGATCTTCTCGCTCTGCACCAACTCGCTCGGTGCGATGTTCCCGTTGCCGCGCGTCCTCTACGCCATGTCGTCCGATGGGCTCATCTTCAAGCAGCTGCGCGCGGTCCATCCGAAAACGAAGACCCCACTGCTGGCCACCGTGCTGTCCGGTTTGTTTTCCGGCACGATGGCGATGCTGTTCAATCTGCACCAGCTGATCGACATGATGTCAATAGGGACGCTGCTGGCCTACACGATCGTCGCGGTGAGCGTGCTGGTGCTGCGGTACGAACAGAACACTAACTTCATCGTCAGCACGCAGCCGAAATCGTCCACCGTGCTGAAGCAGCTGTTCAATCTTACCTGCCTGTCCGCGCCCACCAGCCTCTCGTCGGATATTGTGAAAGTTTGCGTGCTTATCTACGGTAACGTGAAGTAGCCAACCGCACGCTGTAAACGCACCGTAATATGTCAAATTCTTCTTTGCTCCACCAGCGATCGCCGTCAGCGTTATCAGCGCGATACTGGTGCACGCCCAGGACCAACTCAGCGCGTTCGATCCACCGTTCTGCACCATCCTGGTGGCGATGGCCATCATGGCGCTGCTGCTAACGCTCGTCATATCCTGCCAACCGTCGGAGGAGCGCCGGCTAACGTTCCGCGTACCCTGCGTCCCGTTCGTGCCGCTGCTCAGCATCTTCGTGAACGTGTACCTCATGTTCCAGCTGGACGCGGCTACCTGGATTCGGTTCCTGGTGTGGCTGGTGGTGGGTTTCATCATCTACTTCTCGTACGGCATTCGCCACTCGGTGCAGGGATCCGGCAGCCAGACGCTCTCGGAGAGCCAGCTGGATATTCCATTCGCCATGTTTACCACGGTCAAGCTGTAGCGGGACGGCATCGCATTCCTGGCGCTAAAAGGGGTAGCCACGTCGGGATACTTAAACAAAGCTCACAGAAGGTAGATCTGTTGCTTTCACCCAAAGACATTCACTGTTAAGCATGTAGGCAGGCTAGGGAAGGCCCTGGGGTAGCAGGACAGGGAACTTTAATTAAAAAATAAACCGTTTTAGGTTAGGCGAGTTGTAGGCGAGCGAGGACCGAGGATTATGGCAGCAAGTTTCTATGCATTAGGCCTCCAGGCCTCGTGCTTAAGTAGAATGTATCACCGTATGCGTTTAGAGAAAGCTTCGCATGTGATAGATAGCTAACGATCGATTCTAGTCATCTATTTTCTATCGAGTTGTTTAATGGTTTTGCGGTTTTACATAGAACTTATACGAAATACAAATGTAGAAGCCATATGTTGCATCATCCGTCTTTCGCTGGACACTATTGACAAGCTGTGGATGTGTTTTTTTTTACTGTCCCGCATGCAACTACCCCTTATCGGCGTTGAGGTTACCTCTCGCATGTTATTACAACCATATTAATATGTTGCTTTCGTGCCATGCTCTCCGACAGCGTCAAACTAACTCATTGACAATTTGTTTCTCTATTTCATTGTGACGCTGCGTACCGCGAACCCGACAATCGCATAGAATGCGCACGCGGAAAAATTGGGTCACTGTTGGCGGCAATAAATCATCTCGCAAGGAAAGGTTCAAGAGCAGCTCCGAGCGAACGGTGGCGCTTCCATGCCGCGTGCACGTTCCTGTTGATACGATTCACGCGCACCCGTGTGCGATAATCATAATAATAATAATGTAATGGTTGCTTGAGAGCAGCACTTGACGCGAAGGCAGCGTTCGCCGGCAGGCCAACCAGGAAGTCAAGGTTACGCGCGCGGGATGCGAAAAATCTCCCCACTTTCTCTTTCGGTGTCAATGTCGGCTTTCGGTTTCGAGCCGAAGCGAACGTAAATAATGAGTTGTAAAGCCGCTGCTCGCGCCGGTGGAAAACTCTGCGATTCGGTTTGTATCGTTCCCATCGGTCGCGTTTGCATTTGCGCCTAAATGTAGACTTCACGCATCACCATAGGACGGATGTGCTGAAAATGTACCGTGACTCAGCAGGCGGCGTTGTCTAATGCGAGCTAGTGTTTCGTGAACTTGTCGCTGAAGCTACCAGCCGACTGTTTCGCACACCAATCGGCGCACATTCCAGTGCTGACTTATCTCGCACCGGATTGGTAGCCGGCCTCCAACGGCTAACCTTGAATTGATGCATCGTACCTCGGGCGGGCGGGACATAAGAACAATCAGCAGCACACAAACATGCTTCTGCCCGATCGGTACAATGTCAATCGGCGTATTGACTCCGTGGGGTTCTGGCGGTGCTCTCGTTGCGATAAGCGCAATCACAATAACCTGCAAGCAGCGACGGAAGCCATATGACAGTGTGGCAGATGAAGAGCATAATCCGCGGGCAAGGGAACCCTCGCTCGGAGTCTGAGAGATAGCGAGGCACAGTGGGCAGTGGGCTGTTGCGAACTGCATTATGGATAAAAATTTGGGAATAAAATATCTAGCCATTTTTTATACAAATTTATATTCCAATTGTTTTTTCTTATTTTAAACTCCTCACAGTATTTTAAAAGATCAAATCCAACTCCAAAAAATTATCTGAAACCGCAGAACATTCGAACAAAATACTTTTATCGCTTTTAAAACAAAAAATTCCAATTTCCTTCCCAAACACAGCGTTTTCCATCCGTTACTGAACTATTCCCGCTGTTACTAAATATTTTAGAGTCCAGTTTGATACATTTTCCACTTAAACAACAACTGGCATTTATCATGCACGATACGCACGATACGATTGATTACATGTATTGAAGGAATTGGTTCTATGGATGTTCAAATTCTATCTTTGAACGTTCATAAGCATGTTAACCAGTTCATAAGAAGGTGGGAAATTTATTTATCTTGATGGTACTATGTGGGAATGGTTCATGAATTCAGGTGCTGAAACGCTGCAAGTTGTTTTTTTGGTTCAAGTAAATGTTTCATTTCCCCTGTTCACCCACACCATTTTGAGCGTGATAACTAGGCCTTTTGGAGTATAATAATGCATGAGAATAAAATCCTCGCCAGACTTTTGACTTTCCCTCGCGCGCAAATGCCCGGTGTGCAAAGGCGCTCGTACTACTACGGTCGGTTGCGTGCATGTGCGTTATTCCGAAGCGAGACTGCGCCGCGCGCAAAACACACGATCGGTTCGGCTCGTCGGCGTGCACTTCGTCGTGGAAGGCATCTTCAAGCTGCTGCGGTGACGTAAACAAAAGTCAGGCTACCCCGGGAGCCCGGTGACAGTGAGCGTGCTCGGTGCAGGTGTCCTGTCCGTGGTTGTGTTGTTGTTTTTGCGGTGTCGGCAAGATGCGTCAAATTGCGTCGAAATCTGAGCGCACCGAAAAGTAGCTACCCGAAGTGACAGTAGCGATCGGTTTACCGCGTGAGCGGTCGGTTGACTAGTGATGTGTTTGTGAGTGTCGCACGGAGGCAAAGCTAATTGGAAGGATCTGAAATAGGCGTTACAAGTGATGAGTGTGTTTCTTTCTGTGTGACGTGTAATGCATCACCTGATAATGGACCGCTATTGTGGCCACCAGTGAGTGATAGGGTTTTCTGCATTGATTGCCCCTGTATTTGAAGTGATGTTTATCGTTAGTCACCATTAGTGATAAGGCACAACGGGGGCGCTTATGTTCTGCCCCGTACGCGGTGAAGTGAAGAATCGACTACGTGCATCTGTTGGGGCTGGCTTTACTAATGCAAAACACCCACCGTCGCTGTCGCGCCTACTAGTGTTTGTGTGTGAGTGTGAGTGTGTGTATGTCCACGAATGAAGGAACCTTTCGGAGCGTTTCACTTGAAGGATCTCGTTTCTGCAACTGGCAGCAGGTGGACGTAACATAAGCTTCTGGTTAGTATCCGTTGACGATCACCTGACCATTGATTCATGAAATACTCCCGGCCCGGCATGAGATAAACAACGATTCCCGGCCCAAGAGCGACGTCTGAACCGCATGTTTGTACGCTGTTTGTCGACAGGGAATAGGACCTCCGACGTTCGTTATCAGCGTCTTCCACTGGGCGAACAAGCGTGTTGATTGGAGGGGGAGAGCTGCTGGAACGTCTGGTACTGAAATCACGGCAATAGGCCCTTCTAGTTCCCGCTTCACCTTCACCGTCGTGGAGGAGAGATAAAATGATGTGCCCACATAAACAGGAAGATAGAAGATGTACTGCAGATACACTGCAAAGATACAGTGTCTGTACGTTCGTGCTTCTTCTTGGACTCGCACGAACGCTGCAGTTTGTCACGCAATACGGCAAAAAAAAAGTTCGTTCATTCTTGGGTTTGGTTTTCTAATAATATGAATCAGGTTCCGCTACCGGCTTCTAGCGATGAGGTACTTGATGCTTATCTCCGGAAGAAAGATTACGTCTCTGGAGCGATCTACCGAGCCGAGGCAGCTCGTATGTCATCTCCGTTTGGAGAGAGAAACAAGGGGGATAAGAAATTACACAACAACCTGTTGATTCTAGCCGCATCACTCTGGAAGAGCAGGGTTTGTTTTTTTTTTGCTCTTTGCTGCACCCTCAAGTAATACTATCGTGTACCGTGTCGTGTGTTGAAATTCTTCACGAAAGCTACTAAAATTGGAGGCTTTTTTTAACGAGGAACGATACGTAACAGTTACCGCGTTAACGATCGGTTAGAAAGTAAGCCCAGGCTGGGTGACCCTTACGGAAACCGTACAACCGTGGTCCACCGAAAAACTGGGTCAGATGGTTGGCCTGCGATGTGACCACACGTTACGCTTCTCTACACCCTTTGCAAAGTGGATGGCCGGCTCTGGTGCACTCTTTCTCCACATTCTTATCAGCTTCAGCGGCGTAGCTCTCGTGAAGACGTGCCAGCTATTAAGACTTACTGGAGTTTGGAGTCTTCCAAACAGACATCACTGAGAACTGGACATCTCTGAGGCTACTGCGCTTGTGTTACATAAATTCCCTCGTAAGGTTGTTACGCTTTCCGGTGGTCTGTCAATGCATTAAACACAAACGCGTTGCTTTCAAACATTAAACGACCCCCGTATCGTAACACGGCCCTTGCGGAAGCCATGGAAGGAACTGAAGATCCGTCCAAAGAACCGCTTTCCTCTTTCGGGCCCATCCGCCGTATCTTTAAGGGCCGCATCCCTGGCCATCTCACCAACTCCGGTTGAAAGTTTCGAACCGGATTGAATAAGACCGATCGCTAATCAATAAACATGTTGCCGGCGCACGCCCACTGAACCAGCCATCCTTTTCACGGCCATTTGCTTTTGAAGTTGGGTAAAGATTTTGGTTTTGTTTTGTTTTTGTTCGAACATATGTGCTCGGGTCACCGGACGGCTAGGCCCGGTGTGGAGGGATGGTGTGGGACCTCCCTTTATCCAACATTCACGCTGGAACCTTTAACACACGCAACTTGAACGCAAGACACGGCGGCGGTAACAACGATTATGCGTGCAGTGACGCGAACCGTTGCGCGCGAAAGTGAAGCAGAGAAAGAACCCCGCCAGCCCGGGCTTGCACTGTTTGAATACAGCGTCGCCTGCTACTACTTTTCTTTTCTAGCACACATACACGGTCTGACTGTGGAAAGTGTAATAATTAACGCGCATTCCGCTGGTCCGCTGGCCGGCTTCCAGCTGTGGGAGGGGGAAGTTCGTGCGTTATTGGATTAACAGAGCTGGCCCACAACGGCTGCGATTTGACGTGCTCGCGTGCATTTGAAAGTGAACACCGGCGATCATAATAAGCGGCACAAGAAAATGGCACCACCTTCGATCCCGTTTTTTTTCCTTTACCCCCGAAGAGGTTACCTTTCCGGTGCGGTGCGAACAGGTTTTCCACCGTCCATGGCGATCAAGATTCATCCACAATGCCGCACGCGGTGGGCGTTGTAGAACATAACCTCCAAACTCTGCCACTAAACCGCGCACCGCGGGTCTGCGGGCAATTATCGACCCTCCGCGCGGTTGCATCTCACGCAATTGCACATGCAACGCGGGCCAACGGGTATCATCGTTATCACGTCGGGTGTTTGCTGGGCGCTCAAGCAACGATTGCTTATTAGTGAGGCACTACGCTGGAGCGGCGCCTAACCGTCCTCCGCCGCGCAACATGCCGCTTACGCGTAACAAACGCGCACGCTGAAAATACAGTATTTAATACAACAAAAAAACCTTGCTTTAACAAACTAGCAAAAGCGCACTCGCTCTGATAATGGCAGCGCAGGGGCAACGCATCTTGCCGGAGAGTTTGTGTAGCTTCCAGCAGCCTAGTTTGTCTGGACAAAAAAAAAACGTCACTCCACCGAACGCTCGCACTCTTTCTTGCGTCCGATTCGTGTGGCTTAATTGCAGAAAGGAAAGAAGAAAACAAATAACAAAACCCCTCGAACCGTAGCGTGCGATGATCGCATAATTGACGGATGCGCTTGAAGACGTTCCGTGACTTTGACGACCGAATGCGAAGAATGTGTCACCTGTTGGTACCCCCAGGAGCAGTGCGTCTTTCGCGAATAAACTTGCCTGCCGGTCGGAGTTCGTCGGTCCAGTGGCGTGAAATTAGAACACACCGAAACGGTGTCAAGGACGGTGGCAGCTCGGCTGCTGGAGGCATTATCATCCCGCTTGCGGAGAATCGCCAGTCATAGAGTTATCATCGCTATAGGGGCACCGCTGTTTAGGGCGATGTTTGACCGCGTTAGCAAGACAGCCGTGCTGTGTGAGTCAGCGGCCGGTTCGTTGCAAACATGTCCAAGCACACGCTGTTGTTGGATAAGGAAGTGATAAAGACGGCCGGTAATTGCTATTTCGCTACGTTGAAGTACGTTCACGGATGAGCGTCGCTGGGACAAACACACGGGCACTCTTCGACCCGTGATCTTGACATGCCAGTGACCCGTGCCCAGCGCGACAGATGAGCCCACCGGCTTATCAGACCCCGGTGATGTGCAATGGGTGCCTCGTAATCTAATCAACTCCGTGTCCGACTCCGGGTCTTGCGGACGACCGGGTGGACTTATCGCTGTATGCAAAGCGGGTGACTTCGGGCCATTTTATGGTTCTACAGGCAAGCTCGCGTTTGAAGTTGACAGTTCGACCACTGACCACGGGACAAAGGAGGCGAGTTCGCTGGAGTGAGCTCATTCGTGTCCACTCGGTGGTGGGCGATCCTTCAGCATTATCGGTGCTGGTGTTGGTCGGGCTAGATTGTAGCGCAAGATGAAGTCCTCCTAAACAGCTGACTGGATGAAGCACAGGCGCAGTTCGCGACGTGTCACGTGCCGCCGATTGCTGGAGCTACGTACCGGGCTTCCTGGGACAGATACGGAATTCTCCGGACGGAGGGTGCACGCACTGCCTGCACCGTATCGTCGTGCCAATCAGTGTAGATAGCCTAATTGAAGATATACGTTCGTGCAGCACGCTCGTCGAACAGGAACGATAGGCAATTGAATGTCTTGTTGCTTTTCGCCCTCGACAGGTGGCCTATGATAACGGCTCGCTAGCCCGCTTGCGTCCGCACCGAGAAGACGATAAGACGCAGTAGCTTTCGGTGTGACACCGTGGAACGCAGCGACCGTATCGGACTCGGATCTTTACGGCGACCGTCCGCAGCACTCCCACGCCAGCGATGGCCAGTCCTTCGTGCTGGCGTATACTGACGCGCAGGAAGGTGCTCTCGTACGACGGGAGCTCCGAGAAGCTGGGCCGCATCCTCAACACCTTCGACCTGACGGCGCTCGGCGTCGGTGCCACGCTCGGTGTCGGTGTGTACGTGCTCTCCTG
>JXXA01004402.1:0-11565 GCA_000956255.1 Anopheles punctulatus | reverse complement strand
TAGATTTTGGAGATGGTAGATTCAAATAAGGTGTGTATTTTTGAATCACTATTGTGCTTTCAGATAGCTTCAAGAAAAATTCTACTTGCTACTCTCGCTTTTATCTGACGTTTTGGTAATCAGTGGAAATTTGACTTTCTTTTGTTTACAATGCATTAAAACGTTCTTACCGGACATTGGTAATTTGTGTTATTTATTTGTTATGTATATGTTATGTATAACTACTTGTTCAAATGGGGTTTATTGCGCGTAATATTTATTGGGAATAATACTTGTCCTTGCACTAAATGGATTGGCTTATATCTACATACAGGATGATGGAATCCAGGTGGAATGGAGGTTATGGTTCTGTTATGTGAACAACCAACGTAGCTGCCAGTAAATGTGAGTAAACATGTTTGAGAAACGTAGCAAACGCGTTTGACCTGCAACCAGCACTTTACTTACCAATAGCATGATCATCTTTACATAGCATGAAACCACGTTCGAATTGTAGTTGTTTTGTGATAAAACCACTCACTTTGCCGTTCGGAAACACTCCCCAACACATACTGACACCCACCGCCAACCAACCAGTTGCCAATGAAGAGTAAAATCAGTTGATTACTTTATTTTTTACATGGGTTTTCTTGGTTTTGAAGTTTCCATCTTCCGTTGCCAGTCCCGTTCCTGTGTCCTGTGTAGAGCGAGTTAGTTTGTTCGCTTCGTTTTACAACAATAATGCAATGCCTAACGTACAACGAACACGTGAATGAACGGAAACGGAACGACTTGCTGCTCCATTTTCCGTTTTCTGCTCTGCTTGCGTAGCGTGCGTGTATTTTCATACTTCGTTTGTTTGTGTGTTTGTTTGATGGTTTGTATGTATATATAATAATTATAATTCATCTTGCTCTTTTTCTTGCTCACACTAGTGAGCTCTAATATTGTTTTTCCCCCAGTGTCATTTGCTTTTCCCCAATCGCTACGTTTCGGCTAGTTTAGTATAGAGTTCAATTTACACCGTGTTCCTTGGCGAGGGGATATAAAGGGGAAGAGGAAAAGGGGGTCGTCACGGGAAACAACATCTTGTTTGTTTTTGTTTTGCTTTAACACTGACGTTTCCTGGCGCTAAAATATTAACGATCGGCTACGACTACGTTTTAACTGACGCTGGCGAGGGGGCGTGTGAAGAGAGTAATTGATAGATTTTTGTTTTGCTTTTGCTTTTGTTTGTTGCACACGAGCTGCCTGTCGTTTGTGATTCGGATTGCAAGTTTCGATCGATGCGTGCGGGATTTTTCCACCCGGTGCCGTGAAAAGCAAAATGATCCATATTGTTGATACCAGCCTTTTTGGATTGTGCGTGTGTGTGTGGGTGCGTGTCTTTGAATTTATCAACAATACGCCATTTTGCTTCCCGGTCCGTCGCAGTTGGCCATGCTTTATCTTGCCGCGTACGGTGCGCACTATTTCTCCACTATGTACAGCGGAAGCCGCTCGTCTGCTTCGGCGGCTTCCACCAGGGCGGCTTCCAGCAGCATCCGGTCCGGTTCCTTTTCGAACAGTTCGGCCAGATTGGCCGGCAGCGGTTGATCGGCAGCCGGCGCCGGGGCCGGGACCGTCGCATCCTCCGAGGGTTTTGATTTTTGTGTGCCAGTCCCATTGCCAGCCCTGCCGAAGCGCATCAGATTGCCAGCCCGTCCGAAGCGCATCAGATTCGGACCGGCTCGGGTCGCTCGTCCCAAGGGGTTCATCAACATCGCCGCCATCGCGGGGGGTTCGTCGCCGGCGCGCCCGAAGCGCATCAAGTTACCGGCGCGACCGAAGCGCATATATCCGGAACCGGTCGAGCGTCGCTTGCCGAATCGCATCAGGTTCTTTGGCGAATCGCGCCGGTAGTACACGATCTGCTTCGGCTTGATCTGTTCGCCTGACTCGGACAGCCCGGTACCGAGCACTTCCTCCGAGGCACCCAGCCCCGCGTTACGTTTCGCTGCCGGTGGCGTAGATTCGTCGCTTCCTTGCGGTTCCAGCTGCTCGGTTGACGTGGCGTACTCCTTGCTCAGTTCGTCCTCGGTCCGTGCGAGATACGGAAGGGTGGCTCCGTCGCGTCCAAAGCGCAGAAAGTTACGATCCGGTCGCCCGAAGCGCATCAGATTCGCACGTGTCTGACGGAGCGATTCCTTATCCGATCGGCCGAATCGCATGAAGTTTTTGTCCAGAGCACTGCGCCGACGGGTTTGAATGTCGGACTTGGCGCTACGTTTTACCGCGGCCATACTCCACGGGTAGGACGGGGCCCATTCTCCGATGGCCGGCGATTCCACCGACGTGTCCAGGTCTAGTGCGAGCCGATGGCCCCCGACCAGCGATCCAAACTCTCCCGCTGGCCCGCCAGCCAGCTCGACCAGTGAGTCAAACTCGGCGTGCGAAAAATAGTTGCACGATTCGCACACGACGATGGCTAGGAATAGGTAGAACTTCATGACGCTGCTGTGGCTTCTGCTGCTACTTCTGCTGTTGCTCCTACTGCTGTTTCTGCTGTTGTTACTTTCTGCCGAGAGCAATAGGAAGAAAAGAGGGAGTGAGAGAGAGAGAGAGAAATAAGAAATCCGTTTGATATAAATTTCAACACACACACACACACATTGTCCAAGGATAGGGATGAAATGCAGCATAAAGCACACGAATAAAGGTAAGCGAATTCTCGGCGGAAAATTTCTCACTTCCGAGCCGCCCGTACAGGAACGGGAAGTGAGAAGATAAATTTGAATTTAATTATGGTCACCCGGCTTTCACTCGGTTTTTATTCCTCTTCTCCCTCCCCCTCCTCCCGTTACACTGTATTTTAAGCCCGTTTTCCTTCACTCCCAAGGGCTCTACCCTCGGCAGGAAGCCAATTGTTGCGCTTTCTTGTGCGGCGCGTTTGTGGCTGAAACTCGGAGTATTGCTTTCGTTGCATTGTTTTATGATTCAGCCCACGTTTGAAAAAATAAAATAAAAATAACGCGTCTATCTAATGTACTTCACATTGGCTTTAAGTGTATTTCGTGGGTAACCATTTAAGGATGCAGATAAGGATGAGATAATGCTGGAGTTTTGTGAGGAGACGTTGATCCTTCTCAGCTTTGAGTGAAGCGTTGGTTTTGATGCGTCTTACTAAAAGAACTCTATTATTCAGTTCATGAAGTAATTGGAAAATCTCTCATAGCGAAAATGTTAGAACAATGATAAATGAAAGAAGCGAAAAGCGAGAAGAAGGGCTGACATTTGTCCAATTGAATTTAGTCCAATTGAATATTTCGCTTTCCAAAATTGTCACTTTCAAAGGACGGTTTTGTATTTAATATGTAATATTGCACTGTGGATTGCGGATTTAATTCAATTCATGTTAATTCTACCGTTCTACTAAACTTAATAGCCAGTTTAAAATTAAGCATCAATGCTTTAAAATACGAATTAGACAGTTTATAATAAATTTAGAAAATGTGCAGACATAGGAAGTAAGTTTCTTAACAAAGTAAGTAAGGAACAAGACATAAAGTCATTTAACAAGCACTGTACCAATCTCTTGAGAACGCTGTGTTCGGGAAACAGTTTTCAACACAGCAACGCATTTTGCACAAGGATAGGTATTGGGTTTGATAAAACGTTAAACACTTTGATATTGTAAAACACCACATGATTAAAATTATTTATTTATTTAATGTTTTATTTCAATCTTCTAGAGTGAGTAATTTAAATCATTATAATTTCAATGGCATCATGTGTTGTTGCGCCAAAAAGATGTATTATGTTATATATTATATAACTACGCTAAAGATTTCTAGAGAAAACAAAACCAAAACTTTAAACGTAAATGATAAACTTTTTTTATTTCAAACCTTTCTTTTTACCTCATAATTCGCAGTGAAACACCAATGTTTTCTCTAAACGCCAATACTTTACTAATCGAAAAGCAATAAATCATTAAAAATGCAGTTAACCGGTTTTATCTGCTAATTGGCTCAACAGTTCGTTCGTATCGCACAACGCTACTATTCTCGTTCAAAGTTAAATTAAAACGTCTCGTACGTGAGTAAAATGGAACAGACGTCGAATTATTTCTTGCACGTTGTAGGGAGCTGCAACGTGCACATTTTATCTGGCAACATCCCAATCGCGCAGTAGGCGATGCGATTCATTCGGACGTCACACTATGCACTGCCCCGATCGGTACAGTCTACTGATGTGGCCAGAATTTCCACCTTTTATTACATCTCGAAACGATCAATTTGCGTCAGACACTAGACACACACAAACAAAAACGGCGGCTTGTTTTCCATTTTCGCCGTCCACGGGTTTTGTCGTACCACACGGCCTTTAAAGGGCGAAGTCAGGCGGTGACGCTTGCTGCTGAGCAACCGAAAACCACGTGGTATAGGGTGTCTCGGAGGCATTCAATAACTGAATAACCGAAGAAACCGAACCGACCGAGCTACAGCGGAAGCTGTCGGAAAATCATCCGATACTCATGCTTGGCGTCTTACCGTAAGCTCGTTCGTTCGTTCGTTCGTTCGTTCGTTCGTTTCGTTGCGTTTCATTTCGTTTGATCTCCCCGGTTTCGTATGCAGACCAACGTTCCTTCGCTTTCATGGAAAGGTGTAACAAGTGGTTTGTTTCCCCGAATCCGGTGACACTAACCCACATTCGCGTGGTGAAAATGGGATTTTTCTAAGGTGGTTCACGCGGGGTGAAAAGTGGGGTCCCGCGTTCTTTCTGCTGCAGGCGTACATGAAATTGATGTTTTTTTCTGATTTTACTTGTACAGCATTATCCAAAATTTGCAGTCGGTTTTTTTTTGGTGGTTGCTGCATTTGGCTCGGATGTTTGGGGATGCTATTTTCATCGTCTCTAAGCATGTTTGTCTCAGAAATCAGTAAAAACGATACGCTCTACGCTGCGTTTTTTTTTGGATGATGATTTTTTTAGAAGATGCGAACGTATTCGATTGGTCCCTGGGGGTTGTTTGGTTTATAAGAATCGGGGTTTCAATAGAAGATTGAGTGTAGATAAATGTAATGGATATTGTGGTCATTAAAGCTTTGATTGAGTCGTTTTAAATGTGATTTTAAAAAAACAAATATCCAATTTTTATTGAAGACTACGGTGCACGGTGGCTCTTAAGTATCCCTAGACAAGTCGTGCTTGTCTTTCCCTAGAATAACGTTTCCCTACTGAAACTACACACAAATATTATCCTGCAAAAAACTTAGATCCGTGAATTGTTTTTCACCGACGCTCATTTGTCCTTGAGTCATGCCGTCGGAAATTGCAACGGACGCTTTCCTAGTCCACCATCGGACAAACAGGAAAACGGTTGCTTTCGATGTGTAGCGAAAAGTTTTCCTGTATTTTTACGCACGTATCAAGGCTAGGATATTCGAGTTAGACCATGGGTGAAGCTTCATAATCACGTTCGTCTTGCCGAATGCAGTGCTTTGCCGCTACACTCACGAGTATCGTTTAAATTGGAAATGTTTATAATCAAACGTCGTTCAAGTTTGTTTGGCAACTGGTGTTATTTGTTTCTTTTTTCTCCACAGGGTGATTTCAGTAACTTGGTTGATGACTTTGAGTCAAAATAAAGTTACATAAATTCTTAAATTAAATGTAATAAGATTCCTAAGAGGTGTTACATACTACACATTTTGTGTTTTAATGTTAAGTTCTCTGACTTTTACCATTGGCAGACACTTTTATCCTCATAGCCAAGCGCGTCAATCGACGGCTAAGGTCGTCAGGTCGTCCAGACGATGTTATTTTAGGGATACGTCACGTCGTAAGCTGCTAGTGAAAGGCCTATAAAAAGATACAACAATAACGCGGACGTCCAGACTTGGGTTTTCATCATTCCCGGTAGAGTTCTCATGTTCTTTTGCCGTGCGGGAAAATGTTTTTTTTTATCTCTATTACGCTATAGAGCAGTACAGTAGTTGAATGAAGTTTTTGGAAGCCTTTTGTACTAAACAATTCTAAAAATATGTTTAATTTTTTAGTAAAAAGGACTTTTTAAACAATACTACATTGTTAAACATATGTTAAGCAAAAGTAGTTTTTTTTATGTATTGTATTTAGACTTTCATAACACTGGTTTAGGTATTTTAAATCGAAATTTATGAAAAAAATGACCACGCATAAAAGAATTGCATTTTGCTAAATTTAATTATAGCAGAAGGCGCTTATTCGGAAACTAAAAGTAATTTGTTTTCTATTGGAAAAACAAAGCTATAGAATCTTATTATTAGGCCTTAGGTTTATTTCTAGTTGTTAGTATATTATAGAAAATATAACAGGTAGTAGGATGCACTAACAATACACATTAGTGTACGTAAAACATAACATAAAGAACATGACACATTTGCCATTATTAAAATGTAAAGAACGAATGTGCACGAAAAAATGCTGGTGCCGGAATCGAAATATCAATTTCGGTACTCTTTTGGTCATCGCGACAATTTATGGACCGATTTTTTTTAGAGTGCTTCATTGGTTTTGTATATTTCAGATTTGGAAAAAATAATAGCTAAAGAAACTGAAAAATTAAATAGAATCTTATAGTTTTCTGGGGCGATATTTAATGAATGAACGTTGTCAATAATGCACAATGTTAAAAAAGTTATTTCTATTATATAAAGGTTGTATTTATATTCCACAAATGTCAACTCATCAAAACTACCTCTCTTGACGGCTTGATGGATTGTTTTGAATGTGAAACGGCCATATTTTATGACAAACGGTTTGTCAACACTGCACATGCAGATGAATATATTAATTAGCTGATTGGAAAGCAACACACGCAGATCGTAGGATGTTTGCATGAAAGAATAGCTCTGCGGATGCTTTTTATTTAATGTGCAATCCGCTTCATTGCAAAGAAGACACGAAACCGAATTCGATCAATCATTTCAATCAATTGGAGCCCTACTGGATACGTCTTCCACGTTCGTTGGCTTCGGTTCGGTTAATTTAATTACGAAATTACAAGCATCGCAACGAAAAATCAAACATCGGCTTTCCCAAACTTCTATATATCATTTTCATCGTACACACACTCACTCACGCACGCACACACGAACAGAAAAGAAATAAAATCTCGCATCCTTTTTTATCGCGCACTTCCGCGAGAAGCATAGGCACGCAATTATGAATGGATGAGATGGTTCCGGAAGTGAGGCTGAGTAAGCCAGCAAATCTGCTCCCCACAGTCCGGTCACGATTCGGGGCGAATCTGTGCTAATCTGCTAAAACATGCATCGTTTTCTTCTGGCCCTGCCATCTGGTCACCCTTCGGCCCCGCGGGCATGACGGAGCCTTACTTTCCGCCGTGTTCGCCACGCTACGGATGCGGCGCAGTTACGTGCGTCAGTCGGAATGAGATTCAAAGATTTTTAACTGCCTTCCGGGCGGGAGGGTGAACTGAACTATGGTCCATGAGAAAGAAAACTCATGGCTGGCCCCTGGACGCCACACAGACACAAATATCAGCGCACGGCAGACGCCACGTTGTCCGACTAGGTAGCGATGCACATCCCGGTGGCCCCGAAAAAATACGCGCGCCAGCTTTTGAACGACTGCCAGCGAACTTGCAATCAATACATCATTCACCCCGTGGAGGGATGGAGGGGAATAGGTTACGGTTACGGTGGCACGACCGGGCAGAGACACCGAAAAATATTAGACCGGAACCGCATCCCGCACGCTGCCGTGTTCCGAGTGGTGTTTCGGTGACGACGTGACGTAATTTAGATCGCACCCTCGGCGGTCATGATCCAGACGGATTGCGTTGGCGACTGGTACGAAGCCAGAAGCGTTTCCGAAAGTGCGTGAAGTGCACTCTGGTCAGAGATTTATCCTGTCTTATTTAATAGGATTTAGTTCAAACCAGAAACCCGTACGGACGAAATGGGAACCACATGAGATAAAGTGGCAATCTTTGGAGATCCCAAATTATGGAGGAATGTAAAAATATTTGCTAGGAAGAGCTTTAAGACTATTCTGCTCGTAGTCGAAGTGGAATGATAATTAATTTAAGATAAAATTTTGATAAAAAAGTATTACAAAAATAATTAATACAATTGCTTCCAAACAAAAGTAATGATTAAGACAATAAACATAAACTTGTATAATGAGCTGATGCTTGTTAATATTTTTATATTAATTTGACATATTGTTGCTTTTATAAGCATGAAAGAAAACTCATAAATTTTTTTTTTCTAATTATGATTTCAACTCAGCTTGTTTAAATATTTTCATCAACGACTGCATGTTCGAAACTTATTAAGATTGTGAGCGTAGTAAAAACGATTATTTTATCACACACAAAAAAAGTTATTTATAATCATAACTCTAGTTTGAAAATATAAAGGCATTCTATTTTTTTCCAGATTATTATGGCAATCTTGAAAATAGTCAGATCGAAGAATTGAATTTTTAAATCAATTACAACAAGTAAATTTTAAAGCGCACTTAATAAAGCATATTTCAAGGAAGAAGCTCTTGGTTCAAATTAAATTCAAACAGATTCAAAAGTTTCAAAGAGAAAATGTTATAAATGTTATGAACAATTAAAATTGCACCTTATTTACTCCAAATTTATAGCATTTTCATAAGAAAATTGCCTTTAGCGACAGGAATTTATTCACTCCAAAGTCCACTACAGCTAGAGACTGGTGCGTGTTTGCGAAAAACGGTTTGTTAAATCTTTTCCCAGCTCAAACTATGCATCTTCGCTTAAAATTGAAGGCATGTCTAGGCATGTCCTAATATTTTCATCCCCTTTTTTAATCACAATCACCAGAAACTATTTTTTTAGTAACCTGAAATCGTTCAGCAAATTTATGAACCAGCCCGCAAATTACAAATTTATGTTCAACCTGATTTGTGAGCCACAATTTTCAAAAGTCTTCCCCAACAGCGGGTTACTTTAACGAGCTGTGGCTAATTTGTTAGGTAAACTTTTCGTCGCGCGTCTTCGCCTGATAAACTTAACTTCGAATCGATTGTTTTGGTGCCATCCAAAAACCACATCCAATCCAGTCCAGCCGCACCGAAGATTGTAAAAACGGCTGTCAACGGTCAATTAAGAATATTTAGTCAAACAGGACACACGCGCGCACCCTTCGTCGCCGTCGCCTTATTGCCTTCACTGTCGTGAAGGGGAAGTGGCATCATTTTATTTGCTTATTTATTTTCCCTTTTCCTTGCCCTTTCGCCCTCTCTCTCTCTCTGTCTGCGTTTCGGGAAAGTGGCCTACCAGCACATGGACACATTTCGCACGATCCTCCGGTTTCGCCGCGGGCATGCGAAAATGGAAACTCCTTCACAGTGGTGGTGGTGGTGGTGGTGGTGAAAGCCCGTCCAGCGGATGGCGAGCATTTGGCGGGTGAATGGGTTGGGGGAATTTGTTTCCACCAGTACGCCGTTCACTTGGACATACACGAACACACACACACACACACACACGCAGAGATCTGCACTGGAAAATTAGTACGCACACAGCTCAGCGAGGCGCCAAAGGGATGCGTTTCATGCTTTTTTATTTGCTGCTGCTTTCTTCCTGTTTCGATCAAGCAAGCGTTGCACTTAACCCTTGAAGCTCCACGCACTAGCACATACTGTATTGGACACACTGTATTGGGATGTCACTGATAGTTTCTTGAGCAACGGCACGCCATGGAACACGACCGCGAACCACGGCAAAGGCGCGCGCGTTCGCCTGCGATGGAGACGCCAAGTCTACTGATTGCGAGACGGCCAAACGGCCCGTCCAAAAGCACGTGTGCCGGGTTCGTGTTCTATCCCGCTTCACTACACGTGTATCGTCGCCGAAATCGGAATCTCTTTCTCTCACGCACGCACGCTCTATCTCTCCGGAGAGGTCTCCGTTTGCTTCGACGCTTTTCCGCCGACTTTGCGATGCGATTCGACACTGAAAGCGCCACGGTCGCCATCGTGGCTTTTTAACTTCTCATCGCAGCATCGCTACCGGGTCGGGTAGCTCGGGTGCGTACGAGTGTCGGAAGAAGAGCCCGAGAAAAAACAAAACGGAAAACGCACAAAAACAGCAACAAAAAAAAACCCGGAAAACTCGCGTACCGTCGGCCCGTCGGCCCTTCTATGGCGCGCCCGAAGTGGATTTTTTAGTACTTTCTTTTCATCCACCGATGGCCTTCGGTGGCTTCGGCGAGTGTTCGGTAGAGCAGCTTTCCCGAGCCACGCTACCGTGCTTTCCTTTTTTCTCTCCTCGCGTGGGAAAACCCGGATGCGCTTTTTACGCTCGCACTGAGTGTGATCTTGTATTTCGCGTGTTTCGATCCGTGCTCGACCGACGATCGTGCCGGTTTAATGACGTGCAAGGAAGCGTTTTAGCGCCACACAACACATCGCATCCGGTGACGTACGAGAAACCTGTTACGATGCCAACCAACAAGGGTTAAATTATTCTCCTGCTAACTGGCATGCTCTCGGGATAGCTCGGTACGATTTTTTGAGATTGCAATTTCCCATTCACTCGAAAAGGGGCTCTTATTTGCAAACAAAATAACGTGGCTACAGCACCATAATGACGACCCCATTGTCACTGGCAATACACCCACCCGAAACGCATGTGAGTGCACTTGCATACTTTCAGGCGCCAACAGCGGAGACAATGCGCTCTGTCTGTCCGCTGGTATGTGGGATTTTGTTCCAATTTTTATATTTTTATTATTTTCGTTTCGAAAGGAAACGGACTAGCGACGCAACACATAAAAACTGAACTTCCTAGAACGGAAACTCTCCCGTCCAGAGTGTGTACGCGTCCGTGGCCGTGTTTGCTGGACGATTTTTAATGCAGTTCCCAATAAAAATGGGATTTGCCATCCGATGCGGTGAGCATTTTCGGTTCCGGTTCGCCATACGCGTCATCGGGCGACGCGGGCGATTGATTCTCGTAGTCGTCAGCGTGTGGCGTGGGAAGTTTTGGCGCAGTACAAAAGGGAATTTTATGATATGCTTAAAATGAGTCATAAGTGCAGCATTGAAGGGAATGTGCAGTGCAACGTGGCTGTTTAGTTTGAGCTGAGTTTTATTTTAATTTCCAATTTTTAATATTTAATTTTAGCAGATTAGCATATTCGATTGATATTTTAAAAATTTTCCAAATGTCATAAAATAACATAAGAGATGTGTGTACATATTCACAATAACATGTTCAATTATAATATCATCAGTAATCTAGCTAAATATTAAATACAAGGATTGAGCAAATGTTACATCGCGATCCACACAGTTCTTTCTTTTTGCTGGTGTAAACAACCTACGTTTAAAATAGGTTAAATAACCAGTCATAAAAACTTTTTTTTATTTATTCACTACCCACACTACAGGTTAAGAAATAATATTTTATTATCAGGAAAATGACTGCTTCCATATGTTTTGCAAATCCTTTTCGTGCATGAATAAAATAGGTTAAATAACCAGTTATTAACACGTGTTTTTTTTTATTTATTCACTACCCACACTAAAAGTGAAGAAATAATATTTTACTACCAAGACAATGAC
>JXXA01004398.1:0-10569 GCA_000956255.1 Anopheles punctulatus | reverse complement strand
GTTACCACACAACATTCCCATCGTCAGTTGCAGCACGCCCGCAAACACTACACGCACGAGTGCCACATTTGTTAGCATCGCGAGTGGTCGAGCGGCTCCGGCGAGAAAGCTGTACTCGCTGCACTTAGCGCCGGAATGCAACCGTCCACAGGATCACGTCTTGCTCGGTGTCTCAAATGGAACCCGTCACGTACACGGCACCGGCGATACTTCCCGCGCCAACCGAAATCAACCTCATGTGCGCTTTTGTTTGCTTCAAACGCTCCCAGAAAAGTCACATTTCCCGCTTGCATCTTGGAGGCCGCCGAGGTAAACGACAGCTAGGGTTAGCTTTCCCCGAGTGTGGCCCGGGCGCTGTTTGTTCAGTTGTTCACCGGGGCTCGCTAGCGCGCAATTACATCGCAGCCACCGAGAGCACGGTTAGCAAGCTCGAAAGCTTCACTCGCGACGTTTTCGGTACCCAACCGGTGAAGGAGGTTTTGGGCAAACATTCACTCACACACGCACACATGGTAATGAGGCTCATTTGGCGAATGTCAAATGTTTATTTAGGTTTGAAATGTGACTTCGAAACCGTTGGCTTCGAAGCTTTGGCGTTTGGCGTCCATGTGCGAGCACACGGTAGCAATTTCCCCGATCGGTGCTTGCGATTGCATAAGCGAATCAAATTACGAATCGAACCAAATCAATTTCTTCACCCGTGAACAGGTCGGGAAACAAGGCAATCGATGGCAGCCGGGTGGAGAAAAAAGAAGAAAAGAGCTTTTGGGTTCAAACTGTGTAGGTTTCTTTTCTGTACAATATTCCAGATGGATAGAAAATGTAATATAATTAATTTTCATTTTGAATGGCTTTTTTCACTACTGTTTCAATATTTAAATAAATATATTTCATGTTGTTTCCTTTTCAAACGACTAAATAGATGCTGAATAAAATATTATGATTGAGAAAAAAAAACACTTGTAATGTTTTGTTGCTGATTTTGAAATATTAGCTTTAAAATCATTTTAAATGTGAATAATTTAATTCAAAAATTAATACACTTTTTATGGACAGCAAACGATTTTTAAAAATGTACCAAACAGATTTTAAGCATCTTTTAATATTCAAGAAACGAATCAAATACGAATCAAAATCAAAACGAATCAATAAATATCAAATCAAATAATTGCAGATTTTAAACCAAAAACTTTTTATTTTAGTTTTTCAACTAAAAGCTTTTTACCAAAAACGGTAAAGTTTTTGTGTAGATTTATTCGAAAATTGTCTTTTAAATTTGAGCGATATTAAATTTTTTTGTTAAATCGGTCTACAAAAAAGTGACATTTGATATATTTTAAATAAATTATGTTAAATACTGCAAACAAACGATTATAATTAGATGAAACGACAGTCATTGTGAGCTGCAACTAATCAAAAACTAGTTATTCCTGATTCAAAAATTCATACAATTCACCACATGATGTAGTGTAACACGAAAAGATCTATATTGCTTGAAGGATGCAACTCTGCAGACACTCCCGAAAGTGAAAACCGGTAAGAAAGTGTATCAACTTCGTTGCCTCGCCAGCAGCAACAAATCCGGCGCAAAACCCACAGCGACCAAACAAACCGACCAACGCAACAGAATCGAAACTTTCGCGCAAAAGCTGTCGTTTTTCCGCCGCCAGCCAGTGCGACGATAAAACAACAGCCTTTTGTCCAGACGGTGCCGAATGCCGTGCACCGGAGGGAGTCTCTCGGAAGGGGGAGGAAGGGCGTGACGAGCCACGGAAAGCTGCCAAGAAGTTTGCCTGCGGTTTCTTGCTGTCGGTTGCTTTTATTGCCCTCGCAGGAATCGAAACATCTGATCGAACCATTGTTTGGTGTGGAAGTTAGGAATTGTTCCGTTTTTTTTTGCTTCTTGGTTTTGTTTGCTTTGTTTGCTGTGTCTCGTGTTCATGTTCGCTCCCCGTGCGCTCGCTGAGCGATGCTCTGTTACTCGTTAAAAGTTTTGATTTTGCCACAATCGGGTCGTTCTCTGGTGTGCAATCAGCTGCTGTTTTTCTCGTTTTCTTTTTTTTTTGCACCATTTTTTCCCCATCACAAGCAACAATAAAACTTCACGAAAACAACTCGCAGCAAACGCAGAAGGGGACGCGGAAAGGAAGGAACGGCGGGGATCAATGATCAGCCTCGATTGACTACCCTTTTCTTGTAAAATCTGTTTATCGCAATCCACAGCAAGTGAGAGAGAGAAAGGGAGCGATAGAGGCAGAACCACACAGGAACCACAAACTACGCCATAAAAGCAAGCAACGCCTTCAGACGGAACGAGTTCGCACTTAGTGCGCTTTCCTTTACCACCCCACCCACTCTGTGAGGCACCACAAAACCGAACGCTTCGCAAATTTTATATTTATTGAGCTTTCCGAAACACATTAAACGTGCTGCTTTCGTATTTAGACAAACCCCCCCATTTGCATGCAAAACCTCCCGCAGAACCGATAGCCCGTTCGCGCTTGCTCGTTCGTTGAATATGCATGAGTGTCGGTTTTTCCGGGCTCCCTTTTGGGGCTTTGGCGGAGAGGATGCGATAGTTGCGCGCGCGCGGCTTCCCCGTGAGTGACTCGCACGAAATAATTCAATGATTTATGCATACGAAAGCGACATATTACGCGCGCGGGAAGAATACGGCCCGTTGCGAATTCCCATCGCAAATCAGGGTTTAATGTTCTCCTTGTTACCGGCACCGCGGTCACATCCCGTCTCGTTCGCTTCTAATGGCATCTCGATAGTGCACTTCCGAGAAAATGGGTTTTCCTTCCTCCGTACCGTAGGAGCTGCAACAACGATTACTTCGAAGCTGCACGGTGCATAACGCGAGCGAGCAGAGTAATTACTAGCGACCGAACGCTTCGAAGACGCTGGTGGAACGTTTTGAACGCTAGCACAAGCTAATCGTGTTATGAATCGCATCTTCAAACAACGTCAGTCACGGATTGATTCGTTTCAATAAGGTGTTTAACGAGGCGCAATGTGATAAATTAAACGTTTGTCTTCGCAGTGCATCGCTCGAGATTGTCGTGTCGTATCGTAGCAGGTGCGTTCGCTAGGAATCACGCATTGAAGTGTTTGCTAGGAATTTCGTTAATTAAGCCAAAATAAATGAAGCATTTCAAACCTTTTGTTCTAGGAGAAGTACGGAACATGTTGAATTTTTAACCTTTTTTTTTAGACAAACTGCAGCCACTTCCAGTATTGAATAATAAAGCAGTAAAATAAGGGCAAGTAAAGGAAAAACGCTAAAATGAAGCGTTTTTTGGGAAGATGGAGACGCATGGTGTTTCTTCCTTTGACAGTAATATTTATCATATAAACCATGCTTCTATTTTTTTGCTGTTTTTACCCGTAAATTAGTTAATTTCTGTAGGGCCTTTTCTTTCCCGGAGAAGAGCCTAACCATGATTAGTTTTAGATTATTTTATTGATTTTTTTGTTGCTTTATTCAATGTGCTACATGTTGGTTTTACAGAATGGGCGGGAAGAGATGTGTTAAATTGAAACGTAAAATATAATGCCACAGCTGCTCTTGCGAAACGGGAACAAAACTAGGACACAAAATACAGCACGAAGCAATGCGAATCGGAAGATGGAACAATCCTAACATAAAACTACAACAAAAACCGCAGATGGGGATGGATGGAACGATTTATGCGCGTACGTGCGTGTGTGTGTGAGAGTGTTTCTGCTAAAATCAAGTAAGTCACTATTATCCGCACTGCAAAACATTAATACTGCACCGCCACAGGCCACTTTGGGGCTGCCACACGGACCATACACGCACGCACACGCACACCCGAACGGAATCGAAAGCGAAAATAAAAAGCTGAAACTTAACGAATATGCTTGAGGCACCGTGCACGTTGGCCGACGGCTGATTAGTTCGTTCTCAGCTGGTAATCGCCGTTCTGGGTGATGTATCGCACCCACGGCAGTGCCTGATATCCGCTCTTTTCAATAATTTTCAGATAACGAACCTGCAACGAAGCGTTTCATCGGTATTATTTGGATATCGAAGCCTACCACGGGGCTCAATGGCTTTCACTTACCTGAATGCCAGACGTGGTAAAGTAGGGAATTTCAAATTTCACCTGGATCGGTGGTTTACCCTCGCTATCTTCGCATTCCACGCTGGGCAGACCGAAGTGGGCACGCATAAGGTATTCTTTTCCGCCCTGTAAAAAAAATCGTGATGAGTATAAAAATATCCCTTTCTTCAGTCTCTTCCCAGCCCCGCAACCTACCGGGAATGATTTAATCGTCCAGGTGATGGCATTCTGTTCCGGTGCGTACTTCACGCTACCGATGGTGGTTTTGAACTTCGGCGAGTCGGCATCGGCCGGCACCGGAATCACGATCTCCACGTTGTTCGCGGTCGAGCGTCGCTTGAACTGCGACTTCGCCTTGATCATGTACTCGACCCGGCTGTGCGCGTGCCGCTCGATCACGGACTCGATCCAGATGAGCGGTTTCACGTGCGTGTTCAACCGGTACGACATCAGCTCGAACTCACCGTCCGGTGGAATGAAGGAGATCGTGCGATCGTTCTCGAACCGCGACAAGCGCACACACTGATGGAACTTCACGTCCTCCAGTTCGACCGATTTCGATTTGCCCCGACCGGTACTCTCAAATAGCACCTTATCGTTCAGCCCCAGTCGCAGCTCGGGCATGCCGGACAGATAAACGCGCATTTTGATCGCGCCCACGATCTCACTCCTCAGCACGTTGCCGTTCGCGTTCGCCAGCAGGTTGACGCTTTCGATCACGTCCAGAAACACCTCGTTCTTGCGGTACTTGATGCCTTCCGAACGCCACGACACCGCATTCGTCACCGCCATCGGTATGCGCGGCTGGATTTCGAGCTTGTGGCCCTCCTGCGTGATGTACTCCTGCAGGATCTTGCTGTCCGTCGTCTGCGGGTAGCCGAAATCAATCAGCTCGTCCAGCAGCTCGTAGATCACGACAAAGTTGTCCCGTATGCTTTCCTCCTCCAGCTCTTTGAAGTACTCGGTGAACACCTGCACCACCTTGTGCAGAAAGACAAACACGAGCGCAATGTTCGCGTTGCTCCGGGTGACCGACACCAGGTACAGATTGTTCGTCTTCACGTACGCAAAGGTGCACTCCGGCGTTTGTAGGATCGGCGTGATTAGCCCCTCCTCTTCCTTCTCCATCAGCAGCGGCATGAACTTGTCGATAACACCCATGTCGATGTGACCGCGATAATTACGCGATATCAGCACCTTCCCCTTGGCGTCCAGAATGAATATTGCTGACGAAGACATTTTACCGGTGGGACGTTTTCTAAAAGAAAAGCGAAACAATATTGCATGCACTTAACATTCCACATCATCAGCGTAGTGAATGCATCAAATAGCAAAGAAAACACATTCGTTTCTTATCATTAAACACATTTCCGATGTAATCTTTTCTCGCGAATGTTTTGGACCGACACACCTACAAAATGTCTCGCGAATGACGGTTTCCGTACCTGCAGCAATTAACCCAAACTGCTAAATGTTACAAAACGCGAGACGGAAGATATTAACAATAAATTACATGCATTTGTCACTTTTAAAACTTGTGTTTTCTAAATTTTCATAATTATTGACCGACACAGAATCGAGTCATCAACTTTTTTTCGCCGTGGTGAAAAACAAACCCGATTTGACAGCTCGCTGGTGGCGCTGCCCTGCGGAGGGATATTTTATATTCACCAAAGAAGGTGGAAGGTTATTATTAATTCAAAATATTGTAGGATTTTGGATTAAAAATTATAAGCAAACAGCATTGACATACATTCGAACTTTTTTAACAAGAAATATAAACGTTACGAATACAACAACTATTCAAATTTACTTGAAGTATTTGTTGAATGTTCTGCTATGACAGCAGGTTTCTCACCACACTGTGGAATTGCTCTCGGGTTGGCCATATCCATGTCCAATAAACATCCCACTATGATTCAACAGGTGACGAATGTTTTCATAACAAACACTTCAAAACACGTAAAGCAAGTGGTCCCACGATGTATCGACCGGAAAATTACGGGCTTGACCCGCAGTTCCGGTTGACCAAATTCTCTACATTACGCGGGTGAGGGTCAAAGGTTCCTCAGGATGTCCTAAACCGACTTCTTGCAGGAGTGTACGGCGAGCAGCTAGGTGATAAGGTGAAAGAGCAGCAGAGCAACGAACTGGGGGACGGTGTTGGTAAGCCGCTTTCATTTCCTCGATTTGCATCGTTCTACAAATTGTGCGTATGTTACAGGAATTGGGTTGGATTCGTCCGTAATCGCTCTTAAACATGACCTCTTTCTGGTGCAATCGGTGGACTTTTTCTATCCACTTATCGACGATCCGGTCGCGCTGGGCAGGATTGCGTTGGCGAACGTGGTGAGCGACGTGTTCGCCGTCGGTGCTACGGAAATTGATCAGATAAAGCTGATCGTTACCGCACCGACAGAATTCACGGATACGGAGCGGGAAGTGGTGGTACCGATGGTGATGCAAGGATTCTTGGAAGCTGCCAAGGAGTGTAATGCTCCGGTGAAAATTGGCAGCATCTCTGAAAATCCCTGGTGTATCATTGGTGGCGCTGCGTCAGCTGTTTGTCATCGTTCGGAGTTGATAATGTAGGTGATAAGATAAGACCAATGATTGTCATACGAATAAGTTTGTGCCCACTCTTTTACACCAGGCCCTACAACGCGGTGGAAGGAGATGCAATCATCCTGACTAAACCGCTCGGGACGCAGCTGGCCACCAACGCTTACATCTGGATGAATGAAAGCTCGGAAAACTGGACGCGTTTGCAGGAGCGCCTCAGCAAAGCAGACATTGAGGAAACGTATCGCATCGCACTGGAATCAATGTCGCGGTTGAACAGAAAAGGCGCCGAACTGATGCGCAAACATGACGCACACGCTGCGACGGACGTCACCGGTTTCGGAATCTACGGGCACGCGGAGAACTTGGCATCGTTCCAGAAAGCGGCCGTTGACTTTCACATTGACACGCTGCCCATCATCAAGAACGTTCGAGAAATTGCGGATGTGCTGGGCCGCAGTACCAAATTACTTGCTGGGAAAGCGGTCGAAACGAGCGGAGGGTTACTAATTTGCCTGCCACGCGCAAATGCGGCCGCCTTCTGTGCGGAGTACCGTGACTGTACGTCGCACGAGGCGTGGATTGTGGGAAGCGTTAAAAAAGGAAACCGGAGCGTAAAGATGGATCCAAACGTACAATACCTGGCCGTAGGAGAATCTTAGAACCAAGCAGAAGCAGAATCGAGTAGAGGAAGATGGCGTTTAAGCGTGTGAAGCGAATTCCGTAAAGGCTGCAAATGCTGGGGAATTTACGAAAGTTTTCTTAAACTCACTTTCCTCTCGGTTTGACGCTGTTGAGGTTCTAGAGTAATGGGTTGAAATAAATTTGTTTTGCTTGTTAAAATCGTGTATCCTTGAACATGAGCTAAAATCTAGTTGTAATTTAAATGACATTCTTACACACTGGAACGCACACTCCAATCACAAATCTACCGGTTAGAGTTTTATTATCCGTGAAAAGTTTCCGCTAAGTAATTCGTTACACTCACATGCATGAGTGGCGTGACCGTTCTACTACATTCCGCTCCGATGGTGTGCAAAATGGTACGCGGATCGCTGAATTTCCAGAGGAAGACTTAGCATTTTTGAAAAAGTCACCACGGACGCCATCAAACTAAAAAAAGGACTGCTTTTACCTTAACGCTCCGGTAAACTTAGCCCATTATAGCCAATGAAACTTCATTTACTGCATTGATTCTAATTTTAGAAGGTTCCAATTGTACCTAAAATACAAATTTATTCCTTTACAGGAGATCCGAAATTTACATGTTAGTAATTAACTTTACTGTTCATTTCTATATTCAATTTTTTTTCCTCAAATGAAGTTTTCTTTTTTTTTGTTTTATTGGCGAATAAAAATAAATATTTCACTTCTATGAAGAGAAAATTCCGTCAACTTCGTTCTGCTCCATTTTCAACGATGCACACCGATATTGAACAACCATCCAGATTGATTTGCGTTTGTTTGTTTCCACATGCTCGTTCCGGTTCGTCCTTTAATTAAAGGCCAATCCAACACTCTTATCGTTCCCGGTCAACCGCGGGGCCATGAATTATTCAAGATTTTTCTCACCTAACTAGCGTATGCGAATCCGCCCGGTAGCGGAGCAGAATTATATGTTAATGCAGAAAAGTGGCGCAAATTGAATAATTGATTAATCGTTAATTTAGTACACGCACACTTCAAACGGCGCGTGGAAAGCGCGTGGGATTGATGAGTTATGATGAAATTTAATTTGTGGTTGCACAATCGGCAGTGGAAGAACGATTGCCGATTTCAATATCCCTTTCAAGTGTCATTACGCGTGATCAGCAGTTTTGGTGCGAGGAAATTAGCGCAATGGAACACGCTCGCAAAGCGTTTGAGCAAAGTGTTTGTACATAAAATACGATATACTAGAGTCGAGTAAAAATTTTTAAACCTACATGAGCTTTAATGTTCTATAGTAGCTTAGAGATGTTTTTAATTCATCTCACAATTTATTGAGTATTTTTCCAATAGAATGGATATTTTACAACTTAAAATGGTCGCAAAATGGCTTCCAATAAAGTGGTCAGGAACGCACGAGATAATAAGAAAAAATGATTAAATTTAATTTCAATGAAAGGTCCAACAATGTGAAGGTGAAGAGTTCAACATGGTGAAAAAAGATTTGAGAAATATCACAAAATTGTAACGCAACGTAATCTACGAAATACTATGAAATAGATTTAAAAAAGTACGCGAAAGCGTAAAAATTAAAACGTAAATTCAATCATATTAAAGAACGTCAAAACGTCAAAAATCTTAGTGACAAATTGTAAGACCAAATTGGAAGTAGTAAACAACAAAATGGTGAATAATATAGCCCCGTAAAAAAAGATGAGAGGAGTAAAGAAAATAAATATAAGTTAAATTGAGCTAAATAGTGGTTTTGTTACGAGATCACCCACAAATCGGCAGAACGAGCAGGTAAAGAATGAAAACCATAGTAACTAGAAGCTAGCGATGATACACTTCTATGCACGCGGCGGTTACTCCACAGTAACTCAACTTTGTACGCTTTATTTATTTAATCACTACAGTTTAATACACTGTAGTGGACAGGAGCACCAATACAACGTTGCACTCGCAGTTTGTCGTGAAGAAAAAACAACCCTGCACGTTGGCCCACGGCAGCTCCTTCAAGTGCGCGCCGGTGTTACCCGAACGACTTGGTTGTTTGTGCTAAATTAACTATTCCTGCCTCGGGAACGAGCCCCGGGGGGATGTACAACATCGGCACTACAAACTAGTGACAAGAGGTATTGTTCGCTTCGAACCCTGGCGGTCGCTGGCGGGAAAAACTTGCCGACGTAAATGTGAGTACTTTGTGGGAGTGTTTCGTTAAAAGTTTGCCCTCCCGCTGCAGGGACGAATGGATCCGGAATGGAGGTACGTAGTTGAGCAGTTCCATCAGGAGGGGGGACGTTGTTTGAAAGCACCCGGCAAGCTAACGACAGCAAATTTCGGTCCGAAACCGGGGGACCAAAAAGCAGCAGGCACGAGAATTAATATTCCCTTCCGGATTGAGCTTAAATTAGTAGAAATTAGTTGAAAGCTTACTACCCTGCTGCTGCCGTACGGCGGACGATCCGGATCCTGCCCGGTGCGTGTGCGGAATGTCTTGAAAAATTAGGAACGACATATAGGCTGCCTTTGTTCGGAAATCCTTCCTTTGACCGCAAACCAGATTAATGACCGTGCCCTGGTCAGCTTTTTCGGGTGGTGGTTTGACTTTTCGCCGGTTCAGGATACTGTCTGCCGTGGATGTTCGCTGGGAAAGAAGCAAACCACCAACCGTCGTATCTCGTGCGGGATGTGGTGCTGGAATAGGAGAGCAGTTCTATTGTTTTACTTTTTTTTATTTCATTTCTATTTTAATTATAGCTACCAAAACTCGAAGTCGAAAGTACGCAAAAAACAAGAAGCCAGAGATAGAGAGAGGTCGGCTTCTGTCGTTGATAAAAATCCATTACGTTCATTTTTAGTGCGAAACTTTCTCTATGTTAATAATATTCCGACGCTTTTGGAGCAAACTGCCTCGGTAAAGTACGGACCGATACAGACCAGAAATGGACAGTTAAGCACGAGCTTCACGCGGGCGGACCAGACGACTTTGTGCGCGCGCCCGTTTGCGTAAAGTTGTGCGTCATTAAATAATAATTTTATTACAATGAATGGGGCTACAAATTTCGGCCCGCACGCAGGACGTTCGCTTCCATTCGGCCTCGGCCAGTTGTCGAGCGGTTTTGGATGGTCGGAATGGGTCGAAGTTTGTATTATTTTTTTGTTGTTCCCTTTTCCATATGAACCATATGAAACTGTTGCGATGACCGCCGAACACTGGAAAGTTTCCGACTTGATTGGGTACAATTGCTTGGAAGAGAATGATAGA
>JXXA01004397.1:0-39398 GCA_000956255.1 Anopheles punctulatus | reverse complement strand
AATAATAATAATAATAATAAACTTAATAATAATGCTATGTTATGTTATGTTATGTTATGTAAAGCGTAACAATTTGGACACATGTTCCTTCAGGCATTTTCTTCTACTTTTTCATATTCTTGACATAGCAGCGAATATCGTATTACCGGCGTACTAGATTATTCGAAATTGTGGTGCTCGTTCGTAGGTGGTTCGTCATTTCTTTTCTAGAGCGACATTCTCGATCAGGATCAGGTCTTGTTGTGTTACCTATGTGATAAAACATTTATGTTTTGATGAATAAAGCCTGTAAGGTGTGACTATAATTTAACAATATTTTTCTACAAAAGGCAATATTCTCTCACATCATGCTCGTGATTGTAAGGCACCATAAAAGCGTAACCGATTCGAGCCATTTGGACGATTAACGGTGCTATTACAAGAGAATACGTAGGTTTGATTCTAATTTTATCCTTTTGAGACTTCATCTGTGTAGTTTTGGGAAAAGTCTGGAAAAGGTGGTACGATAAGTAGTGTGCTGTTTGAAAGAACAAGAGAAACAACGCAGCGACCGCCAATGCATGCCTCATGAACAGTCTAAGGACTCGGTAATGGTCTTGTAAATGGTGTGTAGCACAATACATTGGCAATGACGCTAAACGAAACTATTGTATCTATAGGCCGTAGTAGGCTACAATTGTAATAACAGCCGATGTTTGGTGAGAAAATTTTTCGAAATACTACTGCAACATGATTCATAAAAAATATAAAAACCAAAATGTTACAAAATTATCGCAAGCCTTGCTCACTGATACGATAAAATCACATTATTAACACTATCTCAATAGAATTTAGTGAGAGCTCCTGAGTTATTTGTTGTGGTAAAAAATGAACTTGTGCTCAAGATGTGTATAAATACTATACACTTGGGAACAATATGTTCAGCTACAGTATGCCAAAAGAATAATTTCTTGTAGACCAACTACGCTACCCCCACCATCAACGATTGACTCAAAGTACGCTGTTTCAAAGCCATGTAAAGATACATAAAAAACCCTTATTTATAGCTTCACTGAATAGGCAGCTCCACTGATGACAGCACGAAAACGACAGCAGCATGAAGCGATGCCAGCGCAACCGAAATCTCAGCTCGCATAGAGGAAGCACCCAATCTCGGCTGGCGTCAGGCTGGCGGCACAAGACAATATTGCGCTATGGATTTGCACAAACCGAGCACTGAAACCATAAAGATGCGGATCATATTCTTTCGTCTTCGTTCCACTATTACATGGATCTTTATCGATGGATTTGCTGTCGCTAGAGTCTTTTTAGCAACTGGTAAGATTTATACAAATGCCGTGTTGCAAATGAATCGTCGCTCAGGATGAAGTATTTTCTTCACTGTGCCACAACTACACAACATCATACCGTACCAAACAGAATGTAGTTTTATTAACAGAACGTTTTTTGTTAGCACATCCTTCCACGGAAGTACCAAAATGCAACCTCGACGAATATTAATACACCATCACTGGTCGTACAACAACAGTTGACGAGGTAGGTTATGTGTGATAATTCACACGAAATTATCGTAAGAGTTTTCCGCCACGAGCGCACCCTGCGCCGTGCTCCACTCGGAACTCTGGTGGTTGTGCTCTTCAGTGGACCGCAAACATAATTAATCCTGGACACGCGACACGCGGACGCTAAACTTTGCGACCATGTGACACATGAAAAAGCATTTGCTTTCCGGCGAGTTCTGCCCCGATGCAGAGAGACCTTGAGAGAGCGCTTTTGCGCGGGCCCATGCCGGGACATAAATTACAATGAATCCGATTTTGGCACGATTCAGACCTCACACATGGCTTACGGGAAGAGCGTCCGAATCGTGCGTCCGAAGCCGAACGACGTGATACCTTACGGATTTTCGTTGCGCCTTCATAATCTCTGTGACGGTGAGAATGATCGATTACTCTTCAGCACGGTGTGAAGGACGGTGTCAGAAGTGGTGAACATGAAGGAGCGATAGCGACCACGTGGCTGTGACCGGTCTCGTACCGCTGTGTACAAGGTGCCAAGACGCGATTACGCACCGCGCCTTGGGAAGACTTTCAGTCCATGTACGTGGCCTTGTACCGGCTAATGTTTCTTCGCATGTTTAAACTCCTTGCCAAACTCGCAATTGTGCGCCATCGGCAAATCAAAACACGATCAATCAATAAAATTTTATTACACTTTCTGTTTGGCTATGCTAGTTTCGATGATTGTTTTGTTTCCTTAACTTAATGCTTCTCCTCTTCCAAATCACCATTTCACCCTTTCCTGTCGCTCACCTTCACGTCCTTTGGCATTCGTCACATAAGGCTGGCTTGCAAAATGCACCACTCCGCATGTTTCGATTTCTCTAATTTGGAATTTGCACGGCGTATGTCGCGAGTGATTAGCATTTTGCTTAGCAGCGCTACCTTCACGTTCATGCTCACCATCCAGCACATCGTCAGCGGTACCGGTATGCTTAGTTCTAGTTGCCAAAACTGGCCGACAACGCAGCAGGTAGCGCTCAAGAATACTTAATTAATCACTAATCAAAATAGCAGTAGCAAACAAGTTTACACATGATAGAAGAAAACGTTGTACCGTGTACAAAATATGCTCCCTGAAACGTTCATGCACTTCGAGGGATGTTTTTTTTTTTCATTAAACACTTCAGTGTATCAAAACCACTTCCACTAGGCACGGTTTTACTAACAATGAAATGGATTCAAATTAAAAGCTTTGACGGCACCAAACATATGACAACCATTATCTAACCAAGCCCTACGAAGTCGCATATATCAAGCCGCCGTACAAGCTGTCGGGTTTATTCTCGTATGAAAAATGACGCAATGTTCGTTCTGGCGCGCAGCCGACAGGAATACGAATAAGCAACTATCCTGCTGGTGATGTGATAGGCTGACGCTATTCTTGCAGTGAGCGATGTTAGATGCACCGATTAGATTACTACTTTTCTTAACGTTCGTCTCTAGCGTGAGGGCAGCCATCGAAAGCTGGGAAAGCTTGGATGGACGGGATGGACGAAGGTAAGAAACAGGGTACGATGTGTGATATAAATCTCGTAGTGTAGTGTAACGAATGAAGGTTTTGTGTGCCCTTTTTGTTTTCGACCACCGCCACCCGCCACCGTCTGCACTCCCACGATCAGCCCTTCAGCTTCAGCGCTCTTTCAGCACACACAAAAAAGCATCCATCTTGATCCGTTTGATAGGAACGAATATATCGAGCCGAAGAGCCGATGCCAAGCAAACGAGGCGAAGTTGAACTTTACGGATCATGGGAGCTTGTGAAAGATAAATTTTTTACGCACATATAAATCGGAAAGCCCACGTATTCTGGCGCGCTCGGCGCGTACGGTGGCACCTACTACTGAGACACACGTACACACACAGGAAGCGGTAGCAAGGAAGGCTGGGGGTTGAAGAACGGCAGGAATTCGCTACGGAATGGAAGACCAATAAATTTTCATCTCGGCCCGAGCGCACAGGTTTTCCGGATTTTCCTTTCCGGAACCGCCATCGTCGTCGTCGTCGTCCATCGTGCATTTGCGTTCGAGCGCGGGAATTCAATAAACCATTTCCCTCCGCAGGACGCGATTCGCGAGCGGATTGCTTGGGCACTACTCAGCGAATTTCTAAACTATGCATCCAATCACAGACCATCGACCACCAGAGTGCGTGTGTATGTCAGTGGCGGGATGAAGCGAATGCCATCAGCGTACGCGCTGCACGGTTGGCTGCACCGAGCAGGAACTCGGGCTATGCGTTCTCGCAGCGTGTGACGTCGGTATTGCGAACGCATAAAAACAAATAAACCACCGGGCGAACAGGGAAGCAAGTGCCGTTACCGAGCGCCAAACGGAAGCACACTGACGCTCGCAGGGATCTTTGGCAGTGGTCCGATCCCGCGGTCCGGGGGTGCGCATCGGTGCACGTATGTAAAAATGTTATTTAATAACTGTTTATATGACATTCCACTAAATAAAATAATGCATAAATTACGGAATAGTGCACAATAAAGTGAAACTAAAAATGAAATATGTCCTCCGAAACGACACACGGGTGTGCTAAAGGTAGTGTTGTGTTGTTTTGTTTTGTTTTGTTTTTTTTTTGTTGGTTGCTACTTTCGCCCTGCTCAAACCGCACCCGTGCTTATACGTACGTGCACGCGTGAATGCACGCACGAAAATACGCATCATATGCATCCGTTCGCTGGACGGAAAACAGTAGTAAAGTCGAGCGCGACACTATTGCTCTTGCGAGACAAATTGGTCTTTGTGTGCGTGCGCGGGTGCACTTTCGGTGAGGTTCGGGGGGTTCATTTTGCCTGCAGCCCCAAAACATAGCACAGCGCTGCTACTAGGCATCTAACCCATCACACCGCGATAGAACCACGGTGGTCTATGTTTATCGGCAAACAGGCAAAATGATGCTACTGGATGAGCTGAACGATTTTTACCATTTTAATCTTATTCATATTACTACTAGCAATCAGGATGGCAATCATATGGATAACGAGAAGAGAAAATTTACTATTTTATTTAAAGTCATCTAAATGGACTGAAAATCTAAGGTAAACAATGATCATAAGCCTTAACATATGTATTCGACCTTCAATACAACATTTTATTTTTAAAAGCAGAGTATCTGAAATTGAACTCGTGGAAGACGATGTGGTTTATGTTGCGATGATACCTTTTTCCACACATGCTATATTTTCCCGATGATGCTAATTTTTTCTTCTTAACAGTTCGGCGTACACCACTTACATAATAAGTTTAACGACAACACCTCACAATCTTCAAATTAGAAATGACGGGTTCGGAACATCAATCTGAATATTATTTCGCTGCCCTTTAGCACTCGGGGTTATTAACAGAGCATGAGGCAAGATTGATTGAATAATGAAGCAAGTGAATTTACAATTTGAAACTTGTGAATTGTGCCAGTGGCATTAATAATTACTACCGTCAAGTTTAGGAAGATCACATGGCGTTCGATTGCACTACAGAGTAAGATAAACTAATCATTCTGATCCCGCTCTACCTTCTAGGCTTTTCGATAGAATGACCACGTCATGATTTGTTTATTAGAATTTACAAAAGAAGAGAAAAAATGACCGCCAGGGGGTCAGCTCTTCCACTGTGCGGACGGGTTTCGTTCGGCAGGCTCGCGGCGGGTGTCGGAACGGATATCACACCATGCGTTTAATCTACGACGTGAATAGCGTTCCCGTTGACATCGCGCTCGATTTGCTCAGAGCGTGGCTAGAAAACAAACGCACTTTGTTTCATTCGCTTCCCGTTCCGCAGTGGATCGCTGCCGTGGCGCTTACCAAAGGAAGTATGAGCAAGGTTTTGCTCAACGTACAAGTTCCGAAAAAATTCGAGCTACCCACTGCCTCACAAAAAAATGGTCATAAAGAATCAACCAAATCCACTGATTTATGCACGAAAGTAGGATGCATGAGGGCTAAGTGGAAATTCAAGGAAAGCGGTGCCAGGATAAGGAATACTTTTATTTGGGTTTTTAACATTTAGGTTTTGCAACATCTTTGCTGCAAACGATAACAATGGCCAGTAGTGGCTGGCAACTGTGCCGACAGGGGGCGAAAAAGATTGGAATCCTTTCAATAAACAAATAATAAATTTCATATCCAGCAAATGGGTATCTATCTGTTCCTTATCGCTTTTTATTTAAAACAATATCCTAGTGTAAGCCAGAGGTTGGTGCAATCGGAAAGGCTAACACGACCACTTTCACGCTGTACCAACAGATATGTCTCGCTGCACACTATCTTGCAAAGACGCTGGCAAAAGGTTGGCTTCCAGAATACTTGGGGTATCGGTATGCCACACACACACACAATTGTGGTGCATTTCGATCGTGGGCAGCTGATGTTGGTCCCGTAATCGAAATCGCATGCTTGTTCACAGAAGAAGAGGATAAAAACCGAAACGTTTCCGCTAGCAAATCCCAACTAATAACACCGATTTAAAGCGAAGAAAGCTGATCAGTAAACACATCAGTCAGCCTCGTGATCGTATGCAAGCGAGACTCTTACCGCCTCATCGCACCCCCGTCTATGCTACGGTCACGTTGCCGCTGCAAGAACGAACAGAAGACGCAAGAGCACCGAATGTGGAATAGGAAGTTATTTATGGAGCGGCTGGCTCGGGAGGAAGCCTTTAGCTCGGAGGCAAAGATTAGCGTAGAGCAGAAGAAGTTATAAATAATAATTTGAAAACGAAACTTTCGGCTACACGCGTTCGTTTTTCAGTTTGAAATGGATTTGCCGTATTTTATAACCACTGTGCAAAACCACAGAGTGCGAGAACTGAGGCTGAGAACCTCGCGGTTGTATGCAAAAGTGTTGTTAATTAGCGTAGAGAGATTAATGCATTGCATCATTTCCCTTCTGTGGCCATTGTGCTTTCTTGAGGTGAAGAGATGCATTAGCAAAAAGCCAAACGAAACTACAGCTCTACAACACTTTCCGTCGGTGGAGTGAATTTTCGTGAAGCTGTAACAGCTGGAAACGCTCACGGCGGTTTCGTAAAGTCGATAGCAGTCGAAGAAACGTTCGCTCGAATTTGAGTTTGCCAATGAGCAATTTTCACGAAACCGCTTGCATGCATCTAGCCGTAGCTAAATATTTTCCACCAAAAAGCGGCTGCGGTTTGGTGGAACCTTCCTTACCTTGGCAATTGCGCGCGGCAAAACGTTTAAGCACTGCTGCGAGAATGATAAAGTTGTGGAGCTGGTACGAGAGGATCTACCGAAATGGGAATGGAGCGGGGCTGGAGTCTGCCTGGCTTCAAACTTAGTATGACGCTAGGGGAAATTGACCAGTCAGCAATACATGTACCTTAATACCGGGAGAAGAGATTGTGTGGTGCAATATGAGGTGCTACCAGTTATGACGGCAAAATAATTTAAGTAGCAAAAGTTTAGCACAATCTGCTCGAGAAGGAAACCTGCGCTCAGAGAAAAGTGTAAAATTTCATCAAATCCCGCCTGGGTTGAAGAAAATGAAAAAAGTTGCCTGTTCTTCATACTGCACATTCAACGCAAAAAATAGGAAAAGTAAGTTCGTTGTTGAAGTCATGTTGTTTACTAGGATGAAAGTAATAAATTAACTGTGTTGACGAAGTTCCCATCTAACTGCAACTCGGGTGTCCATTAGAAATAGACGGGAATCTGTGTAGTTCGTTGAAAATAAACGCAAAGTAAAAGGTTGTTATCAATATAGGTAAAAATAAAAAAAAAAATTCATACCTTTTCGATTATCTTTGTACGGGAAGGGCTTATCATATGAAACCGAATTTTGTTAGACTATGGTACAATTAATTTATTTCGATAGTGAATCACTTGGCGTTGCGCCTTGGATAATTGCATTATTTTTCCTCCATACAGTTCACCAGAGGTATTGAATATTGATATTTTCAGTACATCATTACACTGTTAAAGCTGCCAAGTGAACATTGAACTACGACTAAAAGATTAATTGCTGAATTTATTAGTAAACAGCTTTGTTACAGTGTGTACAAGCCCATATTATTTTTTTTATTATACACTCAAAACACATAAGAGCGAAGAAAACACCAGGAGCGAGCGTCCGAAAACATCACAAAGAGATAGGAAATATGGTGAAATCCATCGAGAATCAACGAGGAGGTATGCGTGAATAAAATGGACCTTCGTCTTCTTTCATCTCGTATAATTTACGACCACTGATAATGAAAAAAGATATATTCCTTCGCACACGAGTGTGTTGAGCACGATCTATGAGTGGGAGCGGATCAGCGAGGTACGCATCGCAAAGGGAAGCAATGTGCGAGACGTGAAGGAAGAAAGTGAGGATAGGCACCAAAGATGCAATAGTGAGAAAGCTTAAGTGAAGGGATAAGGATCCGCTTTTTCAACGGATAAGAGATGGAGAAAAGTAAGGTCGGTAAAAAGAGCAATCAAGGACCAATGTTTACCTTACCTTCTAATGTTCGGTGTAGGCATGCGGAAGAGCACGACACGAAGCACGGCATGAAAATAAAAATGCGATAATTTTGAAGGTACAGAATTAAACAAAGCAATGCGCTAGAAAGAGATACCAAAAGAAGGAGAAATAACAAAACGTATCGGCAAGGGAAAAGAAAAAAACAAACTATGAAGGAAAGGAACCTAGGTTTGAGTGTCAAGTAGGACGAAATTAGGGTACTTCTTCAATCGGTTTGATCCTCAAACGGGGCTCTTCATTGGTCGAAAGATATGAAAGACATAAATCACCTCCGATGTGTTGTAATATATTTTGATTTAATATCAAACTCAGGATACATTATGAAGAATAATGATGGCCGAAGGAAAGGCAGGACTATCAAGGCGCAGGAAACGACGCCGCGTAGCGGAGATACGCTCGAATACAAGTTTATCGTAGAAGAAACCATGCAGGCAGGCTGCCCAAATTCTACCCATGATGTGGTCAGAGCGTTTGTCAGTGTGAGTGAGAGCACAGTATGGCGCCGTGAATAATGTCACATTGAAATACGCTGTCATGACAAATTTTCAAAACATATTTGGCACAAATCGACACATAGAGCAATTAGATAGGGGATATTTAAAACATTAAAACGTGGTAGAAAAAGAAGATATAAACATAGCAAAAAAATGAATGTAGATCCATATAAACAATGACTTAGCAATAGAAAATATACTTCAAAATACTATGGCACAATTTAATACTTCGCGTATGGTGAAGCAATCAGGGAATTGGTAGAGTATTGAAACCAAATTACCAATTCCACAAAGAAAAGTCGTATCTTTTATACGAATGTACTGGTCGAACGGCGATAACAAAGCTACACACCCAAATCATCTTTTGCAAGAGCATTTTTGCGGCTCTGATGAATGATTGTTTTTGCCATAACGGTGCATTTGAGCTTGTTTTTTACCCTGGCCCATGATTTCTTTTTTATTTGCGGAACACATTCGTCTTGTTTTTTTCGTGGAGTCGCAATGGCTTATTTCGTGTGTGATCTACTGCATAGAATTTCGCAGCTCACTATATTCTTTGGCGAAGCCGTTGGCATCCATATTTATCAGTATTATGATAATAAGTCTCGATCTTGAATAAATTTGAAATAAAATTGTTACGCCACGTCAAGCAAACGTGATATATTTGTTGATTTTTCCCAATAATTTTTCTTTCTTCCTTCTCATTTTATTGGGAGGATTTTCTGATTCTGCTCGTATCTCATGCCGTTTTCCACTACTCTGGCCATACCAACTCCACTCCAGCTCTGTCTGTCTCTTTTTATCTTTCTCTCTGTCATTCGCTCTCTCCCTCTCTTTTGTGGGTTCCTTTATCAAGGATTCGATACCGTCTTCGTGCTACTTTTTGGCACCCCCTTATCTGCTAAGATGATTTTCTTTTCCGTTTTCCCATCTGCACAATTTTTTCGTTCCAACAAAGGGAAGCAACTTCCTCCAAGTCCTACCCACGATGTCCTCGAGGTGGTCCCGCTGCTGCTGCTGCTACTGCCACTGCTACTACTGCTTCTTCTGGTGCTCAACTCCCCTTCGTAGTATCACTGGCCAAACTTTCTCAGGGCACAGCCTCCGGTGGCACGGCCTTCTAGACGGTCGGTTACTCGCGACCAGAAGTATCAGCAATAGATCTTCCTTTCTCATGAAAATTTATCGCTGTTCTTTGCAATTTTCTTTTTCTGACATATTTTATCTTTCTTCTTCAGTATACCAACACTCCCCCTCTCTGCCATTCCACCCATGATGATAGTAGGCAGGGCCACAAGGCTACCATCTTCGTCAAATGTTTCGAATTTGGTTGGTTTCGCTCATTCTACTTGTACGCGGGAAAATTATTGTTGGAATAATATCTGGATGGACGCTGGCAAGCCGGTGGCTGGGCTTTCCAGGCGATAGCCTTAAGAGTATTTCTTTTCATGTGCGTGGTTATATAATACAGCAATGGTTGCCCTTACGCAAAGGAAATAGACGGGTGTTCGATTGTGTTTGAGTCAAAGTGGAGATACACCCTTCGATCAATAGATGCTCGAGGGATACCTTCCACACGAGTGGAGACAACGGGCGTAGAAGATCTAGGATATAGCCAGAGAAAACAAGATTTATTTTTTGCTAGTGTTGTGTTTTCCGGGCGGAATGAGGTTTTGTGTTATATTTGAGTTGTTTATGAACTAAATTTAATCGAATTGATCAATTACGTGCGGTATACTGTGCTGAAGATCACGTGAGGGTACAGATTGTTAACCAACAACTGAGCTATTTTCGCAATGCACTTATGCGTTTTTGTTGGTTGCGGTAATGGGCTTTAATACTCATATTGATGATAACTTTACTCATGACACTAATATTTTGCAACCAGAAATAAAGTAGTGGTTCAGATTGACGTTGAGAATCGATTAGAATGTTCTTATACTTCAATATTAGATTTCATTTCGGCAATGTTTAATAAAAGCAACACACTCGATTCACTTAATTAAAAGCATTATAGAAAGGTAGCAATGTGAAATATAAACTAATAACAATGCGGATGAAATGGAATAAAATATTAAATAATATATAAACACATACACGTTATATACGCATTTTCACGCTGCACATACTTCCACAGAATTTATCATGAAAATATGTCAAACCACAGCAAGAGCGACCCATTCTACAAGAGCTGCTTCGCATTAATGGACTCAGAGTGTTTCATTTTCTTAGGATGAGGTGCGAGAAGAAGGTTAGGTACGGTTCAATCCAATTAAAATGACACATGATTCCTTCCGAGAACAAGGTGAAAATGACGGAATAGGTATCCGGTGACCCACGAGTTGCTTAAGCAACGCAGGCTAGCTTAAATCTTACTAGTTGTTCACGGGATGAGGTGCAACAGCTCAGAATTTCATTAATTTAAATTAATTACATAAGTAACCAAATATCGTGCCAGGCTGTATAGAAGGTCTATCGAGAAGTGTGGAAGGACGAACGGCTACAAAAGATCCAGGATGTAACAGGTAATCTGACTTATCCATTTTCTCAACATTTTAAACGTGAGTTTGAAACCATATTACTTCCTGAAGTTTCATTTTCTTACTAATGCTTTATCGAACAAAAGCGATATTCATGTTTTTTTGTGTTGAAATACAAAATTAAAACGAAATACGAAATCGTACTACGAAATACGATGTTCATTAATACAACTTTAAGTTAATATGCGAGCTAACATAGCCAATAGAAACCAACGTTTCTATCTATGTGTGGGTTTATTTTTCCGTAGACCGATAAACTGCTACTTACTGCCCTATATGTTTTAGGAACATCTCGGCATATGTCAGACTTGCCTACTGTTTAGCAACTTATTCATCGCTCTATTCCTCAACCTTCATCTTGGTAGATGTTCTGAACGGTTCCATCGAAAACGATAGCGAAAGTCCTTTTGCATCGTACATTCGGCCGCGCTCATTCATTTTCCATCACAGCGTCCGCTATCGTGGCCCATTTGTAAGAGTCCCTGTAGGATTCCCCAGCAATCGTCATACCACGCCAGCAGGCAATTCCTGCGTCCCATTGGCTCAGCGCGAAGGAAGGAAAAAGCGTTTTAAATTACAAACTCATTAAAATTTAATTTTTGCATAAATAAGAACACTGGTGCATTTTCCATCTTGTTCCAGGTACCATTTTTCATGGCACCGTAGACATTCTTCTTCTGATGTCGGTTCTTCCGAGGATTATCTCACCTTAAGGTAGAAGTAACCGCGAAATGGGTGGATGGGTGGCAACAGCATTACGGTGGACGGTGTTAGAGAGAGAGACAGACAGAGTGTGCGAGCCATACCTTCGATCGGAATAGGAGAAGAATGAAAAAAGACAACGACAGGCTTAATTTGTAAATGATTGCTCGCCACTTGAAGTGCGCTATCGCAATAGCAAAGAGCGTGTGGTGAACGAACAGAAATGAACGCACCGGATACGTTTTATTGCAAATACCTTTTTTAAGCATACTTTACGGTGAAATGTTAATCCATCTTCGAAATGGTACGAGGTATGTCGGACTGCAGTGCTCTTAATATTCATAAAAAAGGTGTTTAAATTTGTTAGAAATCAATAAAAGTACGCGTAAATCTGTTGAAACGTTCAACGCTTCTAAACAACATTGTATTTCATCAAAGAGCGAACAGAAATGGACATGGACTGGACAGGAGCTGCTGCTGATTTATGGGAGGGAAGATTAATCAGGAAAAATAAATTGGGAACGGTAATGACTGAAGGCAAAGTTTGTTGCCTTTTCCTGCACAGCCTGTCGCCAACGCTTGCTGAACATTTTCTACCGACCTCCCCTCTCCGGACTCCTGTTTTGCGCTGGGACCCCGGACACGAAAGCGAAACGAAAGCCGGAGAAATTTATAGAGCAAAGTTTTATTATTTGTTGAAGAAAAGTTTTCCGGGATATCTCTTTTTTCGCGGGCCGACAAGTCCTGTTTTCTTTGTTTCTTTGATAGGAAGGAATCAAACCCCGACGTTAGTCGGCAATAGAAGGTCCTGGTGACGGTGTTTTGGTGCGAGCACGTACGTGTGCTAAATTTTCCTTTTAGTCGCGTAAATTTAATGAAAATTTATTGTTGCTTCCTGTGGATCATCATTATTCAGCACATGGCTGGTCGGTTTCGATGGCCGAACCTGTAGTATATAGGAGCTCTGTACGATGGACATGTTCGGATATGGGACGATGATGCATGACGATGAATTTAACGGCAAGTCAAATATGTTATTGTGAATCGAAGTGTCGCTATTTTTTCAAATATATCACGGCATTCTTTAATAACAAACTACCTCTTATGAGCGATGTGTCTTTGCACCTAGCGGCTATGTACCATTGTTTGTTGATTTTGATGTGATAGCGCAAAATGCATTTTTAAACCGTGATTTAAAAATTATTGATATTATTTAACACAGCAATCATTCAATATATTTCTGTTAAACACCTCGTTACGCAATGCACTTCCATCAAAACTGTCAGGATATTATCATATTCGAAGAATACAGAAACAATCATGAGTCTGACAAATAAGGTATAAAATTGATAGATTCTAATGTACTTGGCATAATAATTGCCAAATACATGCTAAAACAAACAAAACTATACAAAACTAATTAACCTGTTTCGAATTAGCACACAACTTGATTCGATTTGAGCTATCTCGTTTTATAATTTTGCCAGCATCTTAACTAATAGATTATACGTAACAATGAACAGTGAAAGAGCAATTTTCCATGTGTAAAACCATACCAATTCATATGGCATCTCAAAACATAAACTTTAACATTTATCTATAAATCTATAAATTTCGCCTATAAATAATAAAATTGTGTACTTAGAAAAACGGATAAAATCAACCTTGTTGCCATGGCCACAGTGAGAAGTGACAAGATTGGTGAGATTGGTAAGCATAAAAATAAACGTTGCTCGGCCCATGCCCATGTTCAAATTTATATGATGGCTTTGAGAAATTGTTTGAGCGCATTACATGCTATTTTATTTGGAAAAAATGTATGTTATATTTGATTTTTTTGGTAAACACATTACTTTTAAAATTAGATGGATTTGTAACGATATATTAATACCATTTAGGTATAATAAATACCCAGGCATAACAAATGCGTGTAGTTACCCACGACGCAATTTTTAGCTTTTAAATCAACCAATAATAATGCTTACTGGGTTAGTTTTGCATTACAGTATTGAAAAACATGAGAAAAAACAGGGGGTATGAGTAACGCATTTCAAGTTAAAGAAGAATTTATTTTTTTATATCAAGCTGCTTTTTGTTTTAATTTATCTCACACTTCTATGCATTCCAGGCAAATATGCTTGACAGTAGAGTATATTCTGCGAAGTTGTCTTAACGTTTGCTGGGCACAAACATGTTTGATTTATTTTTTTCCTCAACCTTCCACTTTACGTTGATCTTCTCGCAGTTCAACAACCTACACGTTGTATGGTCGCGCACAGTGCTGTAGCGCTCAAACATTCGTTCTTCCTTTTTACCATCCGGGTCGGTTTGGCATGGATGGTCAAGCCTAAATTTGTTGGTCAGCAACATGTCCGAGGTACTGGTGGCGTCAAGATCACCGCCGTAGCGCTGTGCTGAGCTAGTGTGATACCACTTACCTTTCCCATCCCAGCGATGCGACAGTTTCAGACACAGTTTTGCGCCGGCATTAAGCGTAGTCACATAATCGCCTCTTCCTCGGAATTCTTCGTTTTGGGCTCTCTATGCTTATTTTGATAATAAATCACAATTTGTACATAAATCATTTCGTGTGACAACATTCTCTCGTTCCTTTTTTACCTTCTCAGCCCCAACCGGTGGAAAGAAGTTGGCCAGAGCGCGCTCATTTCGACCACTTGACTGCTTGATTCGATTCATGCCGGTTACTGGAACTGAGAAATGTTTCACGATCCAGCCGCGGCCAAGGTTGGATATGATGCTGAATGTTGTAACTTATGGCGAAGAAGAACGTTCTACAAGGTCTTCCTCGAGCGGATGCTTTATTGTGTATCTTCGTCACTGTTCAGGTCACCGTCACCGTTGGCATGGAGGTGTGTTTTGGACTTATGGTTTATCTTGTGTCTCGACGTTTTCATTGGGTTTAGCGACACCTTTCGGTATGAGACGGTCGCAGTATGTGTTTTGTTTGAATAGCACAAGTTGATTTCTCATGTAAGGCTAACCACTGCACTAGGCTCTTATCGAAAGCAGGTATACAGCGGGGTCATCACCGTCAGCCTTGAGCATTGGCCATAAACATGGGATTCGCAATTCTGCACTGCACTACTGTTATATAATGTGACGCAGAGCCATTTTTCCGACCAAAGCACTATTCTTGAATCACTTGTCCCTTGAGTTTGCAAATAAACCTACCGTTCTTTTATCACACATTAACCTTGAGTTGGTTTCAGCCTTGCGGTAGAGCTAAGAAACGTGTATTTTGTTTAATGAGTGAAAACTCATAAATTTGGTTTGGGTCGTAAGTCCTTGAACCGTTTTATACATAGTTTTGTAACAACAACAGGCTAAAAATCCTCGGAGTTTCAATTTTTACCGCAACAGGTTTGTAGTTGTTAAAACCGATTTTATATGCTTGCAGACTATAATTGCATAATTTTTTGAAGTAAAATCTGTTCCCCACTAACTCCGTTTTGAAGTTTCATGTTTTCTTCAGCCAAGTTTCTCAATACACTCGAAGCACTGGAGCAACGGAACACTCAGCAGGTACATGGTTTAATTGCTTTATCTCAGCATGTGAAGTTCCCCTAGGGTGATAATTTCGATTATTAGTTCATGCCTCCGACCACCATTCGGTCCTTCGGCGTGAGGACGGAAACGGTTCTTTACTTATCGTGCACTACCAGTGGGTGTCTTCAATGACCGCAAAATTGGTATGACAAATTTTGGTGCCTTTTTTGCTTTATTCCATCGTTCGATCGATTTACTGTTCGCGCTTCATATAGCATGGGAGAAATAAAAAAAAAAATCTTGGGTGTGACGAGCTGCTTTCTAGCTGTGATGAAACTTACTGAAGGTGTTACTCGCAAAAAGTAGTCGTCAAAAACCCCGACGCGGCTGCTTCATTGTTCCCCCTTTTCTAGAGGCCATCAGGTGAGGCTGATGGTTGTGAATAAATAGCAAGCTGTGGTACAATATTTATAGTCTACCACAGATCCGCAACGGATGTAGGAGGAAGATGGTCGCAACGACGGCAAAACGAATGGTTGGACAAAATTTCAAGAGCATTGGATCGTTTTCTCGAGCGCAGCATCTGGAGCAGTGGGAAAAGGTTCTGCCGATCCTAGGGGTTTGCTTTCCAAGAGGTGTTTCGATTCCCCGGCCATGGCGAGGAATGAAAGCTTCCATACGTTTCACCCTCTCGTTGCTGCCTGGTGTCGCATGGTGTGTATGTGTGTGAGCGCGCGTAGCGTGTATTGGCGTAGCATCGTTTTTTGGGGTTGAGTTTCGAATTATACAGGGTCTGATGGTTTTGTCCAGAGCACAGCAAGCAGGGGCTTCGAAAGGTGTTTTCCCGAAAATGTCGGAAGTACGATTGGCCCGGAATCGTTGAGGCGTGAGTGAGACTTTGTAGCAACGAGTGGTGTAGCGAGCGAGCGAGCGTCGGACGAGCGTGGTCGCGTGAGCAATAGAGGGTTTGCGGTCGTTTCTGAATTAAGCAGGAGGATGAGTTCCCTACCAGGCCGGGCCTAAGAATTGGAAGAAGAAGTTTGGTGAGTGTGTGCGTGTGAAACAATATTTGCTGTTATACATTATTTTCCGTACAGCATGAGGGATTACATTGTGATTTATGAAGGATCCCGAAGATATATGGTGAGAGTGTGTCGGCAATTTTTATTTGAAATTTTTCCTGCAGGCCACCCTACACCCGGATTCGAGAGACGATAGCGGCCGGAGGCGAAGGAAGCAAGAGAAACGAAACGAAAGTGTAGGATGGATACCGAGTCGGGGAGTCTGGCACGTTTTCTCAGCTCATTTTGTGTATGTGTGTGAGTGTGTGTGTGAGTGTGTGTGCGCGCGTTTGTGTTCCAGATCTCCCTCCGCACTCAAATCGTCGCACTTTGTCTCCCCCGCGTTTGGTGGTGACAGTCGTTTGCTGCTTTATGTGGAACATTTTCAAAACTTGTTTCTAATTTTATTTTAAGGTTATTATATAGCATTGAATCTAGTTGAGCTAGTTATAAATGTAATATTTGGTATGGTAGCTGCGGATAAGTGAATCGATCTTTGTATCTGATACCTACGATTTTGACTAGGGCGTTCATCATACCATTCAAATAATTTATTTGAAACATATTTTATAGTTGAATCATCCACATCGGAAGAGCAGTAGAGATAGCAGGGTGTCAGCACGTTCTTCATTGTATTTGTCCTTCGATCATCTACGCTGTTCGGCACCTACTTGTTTTAATACTGGCAAGCGTAGTATGTTTTTGATAGTTTTCTCTTTATTAACACGTCCTTAAGAGTTACTTGTAATTTTTCTTTCATGTTAAGTTTAGCATTGTAAAATGTTATCCTTAATGTTTTTTTCTTTTTATGTTCAACGTTGAAGCTGCATAGATATTATATTAATATTAAAAAAATCATTCCGTCGACAATAGTTTTACACAAACAATGGCAAGTAATTTTTTTTTTTTCAAAGGAAATATCAACTTTATTCTCTTCGTCCTTAATAACATTTCATTTATACAAAAATGTTGTAGAGATAAAATTTTCTTTCATAGAATTGAAACGATTCGGTAACAAATATGATGCTGCTGGAGAGTAAAAGTATCGTATACTCAATTTTAGTTTTGATTGGGATGATTAAAACAACCACTACAAGCTTATTAAGGTACATTCCTGCTTTTAAATCTTGCTTTATTTTTTATTGAAAATAATTTTGTTGCACATCAATGATGATAGATTTAATAAGTATTGAACGACAGGTACATAAAGCATGAAGTAAAAATTACTATATTAAACTTTTAACGTTATAGCTCAAACTTTTTCTGTAAGTTATCGTTTTATTTGCGAGAGAAAAAAATTACTATGTCTAAAATGCTCGATCTTTCTCGTAGAAAAAGTGTTCTTTTTTCGCGAGTCTGTACTCTCGCGAGAAAAAAACACTCTTTAAGCAACATCAGCACAATATCTTCGACACCATAAAAGTGTTCGTACGCTTATTTGAATGCTGCCAAGATTACCATCACACCCATTGGTGTTTTATTGGAAATGACTGCCTTCAATCTGCGCTTAGCAAATGAATGTTCTCCTTAGCTGGTCAGCGATGTATTACATCTTCTGTATATTTGAATTCATTAATCATTCCATCGGAAACGACCCATAAAAATCGAATATATTGCTTTCCCTTTAACTAACCCAACTTCGCACGTGTATACGCGCTTGTTCTTTCTGTACCGAAATGCTAAAAGAAAATCTTTCTTTAAAAGCACAAAAAATAACTAGTTTTACGACGACTGTGCGCATTGATTCAATCAAAGTTTTTAACAAAAGAAATAAAAAACACAGAAAACCAGAAAAAACTTCAAACACCTTCGGCATGGGAGAATACATCAGCGGCGGTGTCAATAAATCCATTATTCATGTTATTCGGTAGGAATGGAGTTCTGATCGCGCGAAATGAAGTCATTAAATCAAATCCTCACGCATAATAAAACAATTCGAAAGAAAATAAGTTCGAGCGATGATTTTCGTCGATTTGTCATTCGCGTTTGATTGCGGGCCGAGTTGTGTAGATTGTTCCTTAGCGATTAAAATTCGGATGTTTTCCGTCTTCGATGGATGGTCTGCCTTCAAAACGGTCGCGCCGGCATGCCCGGCACCGAATGAGCTTCGTTAAAAATGATAGCGGTCACATCAGGTGCGTATTAAATGCCCCCTATCCTGCCTACCTCCCCTGCCCCAGCCGAACATGGCAATAACTTTGAGAGTATGAGTAGTAATAAATTAGTAATGCAAATCCAGGAAATAATTAGTCAAAATCATAAATTCATCACTTGCTTCAGCCACAATATGCCTCATTTAGAATATTTTATACACTTAAACCGCCGTCATACCACCGTTATCGTTTCATCACACTGCAGGAGAATGATGTGTTCGCAAAGTGAGAAAACGAAAGAAGTTTCTGCCTAAAGACCTGCGTGACGCTGGAAAGTGTTTCGGAATCATTTATCATTCTCGCCGAAATGCCCAACGAAGGGTCATTCGCTATACGCTTCCTCCCACCACCTTGCTCGTTTGCTTCCGCGAGGATCCGGCAAGGAGTCGCAGATTGCTAGTTTCCTTGGACGCTAGCGTTGCAACCACATAGTCATTTTCGACAACTGTCGCACGGTTCAGTTAGGGTTGTGAATCTCGCGTACCGGCGTATGAAAGACGAACGCACCGAAAATTTCACTTTCATGCTTCGCCCGACGTGTACACGCACGCTCACTCGCTCGAGGCGCGAGAGAACGCATTAAAATGCTTTACGAGCGAGAGCCATCATCGTTTTCTACCAACACTACCGTTCGCATGTTTTCGGTTCCGTTCAGCGCGCATACACACACCAACACTGGCAGACCCAGGTGGGGAAGTAATAAGGACGGCAAGTCGATTTTCCCTCGTAAATCAGGCGACGCGCGACTGAGACAGACTACGGCAATAAAAGTGTCCGCCTCTTAAACATTATGATGGAGGCTGCAGCGGGCGGCCCTTCTGTCGGCCTATTCTCGATGGTTCGAGAGATGAAGCGATTCAGTGAGTTATTTGCACCCAAGCTGTGAGATTTACGACGAGCTGAACGTGCTGAGTGCCGAAGCCGGAATCGGAGCGAAAATGAGTGCCGTACACGGAAAACCGGGAATGAACGTTCCGATGGAAAACATTTCCTCTGGGAGGGTTCCTTTCGGAGAAACGAGCTGTTGAAGCGGAGCGTAGCAAACACAATTATGGCGTCGTCAATTCTCAGTTAAAAGGATTTTTAAATCGTTCAAATAATTGTTACGACAGTTGCGAACAGAAACAGTAGAAACACTTGCATCGTATGGACGACATCGTTCTGGGAATGGAAAAATACGGAAAAAGGAAAGTGTCATTCTTATGCTGAATGACGTAAAGCAAAAAAGCATTTTATTTCCCTCTTGTTCATCCACCGACGGTATGGAGAACGGTTGCGTACAGTTTCCCGTCGGCATTTAGTTAGCGATCGTTTTCGCTAGATTTACACATCATAGATAAAACTAGGCATGAGAAAGCGTAAGCAGGAGATGATTAATTTATGATCGTTTTATTTACAAATGGATCTGTTTCATTGGATTTTATTTTTTATCTACAATCAGTTTCCTACTTAAACACTTGTATCGATTGATTAAGTGATCGGATTGTGTTTGATTGGTACGAATATTGATGTTCGGTGTCCAACTCAGGCCAATCAACGATCACCTGACGATTGGAAACCACAGCTGTTTCGGGCCCTGATCATTGTTTGTGGCTCGTTTGAATACACTAACCAAATAAAAAGATTACGTGAGCAAACTGAACAATAATACCTTCACTGCGAGCGTGCCAGCTTCGGATACCTTTCAAACACACAAACATACCTTTCATACCATGGATACAGTTTTCAGGATTCAGATTAGCGAAGAAAAAGCTATCACAACTGCATATGTTTTGCATGCGTACTGCACCTGCATAAGTAAAACTGTCCGACAGTCTTACGGGCAAGCGCAAGCGCTGCTTGCATTCGCTTCGAGTGATGTTCATGGTCAACCTTACGTCGAAACGATTTGTACGCACCTTATACGCCTACAAAAATGTCGTGGAGTAGGTAACCATAAGTGAAGGGTGTGGGTGCCGGCAGCAGCAGCATGCAAATGATAAAAAGGTGGTAGGTATGTTAATTCGCGACATGAACCGAGGTAACAATGCGTAATTAAAATTGCTTGAAGTTTTCTCTGCTTTTATAGCGCCAACAGCGCTGTCACCGTTGATACTTGTAGTCGATCAGAAAGAGTAATCGATGCGACTTTGCCTGCGATTACGAGTAAACGCATGCAATGGGCAGGGAGCGATTATATTCATATTTAGAATGCTTTACGTCCGGCACGAAAACCGTTTGTAGCCAAACGTTCCAGCAGCATGACAGGCGTGTGAAGATGAGTTGCGTTTAATGATTTATTGTTATTGAGCTGTTTTCGAGGCTGATAGAGAGCTTTGGGGTCTTACTTTTTATAGTTAGGATACTGGACGTATTTTGTTCGGAAACATTTGCTGCCAATTTGTATGCAGTGCGCAAACAACTCCAATTTAGCACTTTAAGCCGAACAATTTGCACATAATGACGTTAACGCCGATGGTGGGCTGCGCAGACACAAACAGCAACAAAGTCATACACGAAAGAATGTGTCATCATTTGCATATCAGTGATACGGAATTCATACGCCTCATCGATGTGAACATATGTAGTTCCGCTTTTGTAACGGAAGCTACCAGTGGAATTTCTAATAACTGAACGTAAAACAGTAGTCGCTTACAATGGTTTCTCAGTTTTTGTAAAACATCCATCTTCTCATATGATACTTTCTGATAGCAAAATTGGTGTGTGATACAGTTGCTGTTTTTTGCAATTATGTATTGAAAGTTGATTTTTATTTTATCGTGACAACATTTTTGCCATTTTTTCAATTGATAGCAGTAATGGCTCTCTGCTTACCATAACAAAAGCATAATAACAAATTTTAAATCATTCTACAGGAATTCAATACAATCAATCTACAGCTGATGGTCAGTTTGTACGGATTCTTTTATATTTTCTCTGTTAGTTTACTCGAAGGATCCTTTATGTCATAAATTTTATCTTTTTCTCTAAGATCGTTGCATGCTAGACGTCCAGCTGCTCAAACCCGGCAACTCCATCCAGGCAGAAGGAATGTTCAGCAGCTCCGAAAACTCATGACAAGTTCGTAAAAAAGCTTCGAAAAGCAGGTTAAGAAATTTGTCAAAAAAGAAAACAGCAATAAATCATAGTGGAATAAAAATTTCGCTGCTGTTTTGCACACTTTCTTGGGACGTTTTTATGATACTCGTCCGTGCGGTCGTCCATCTTTCACTAGATGACATAAACTCGGACCTTTTCAAGAAAAAGATGAAAATATGAGCATACATGAAATAGCTATAGAAGTTCTAACCTCGGATTCAGATGCTGCTAGAGTTCACTTGCATGCTTGGCCTATTTCACTGGTGTCGATTGCTGCAAATATATCCCAGTCCGCTATGTTTCACAGACGGTTTTACTCCGAGCCAAAAGTCAAAATTGTGCTACCGGTAAGGGAAAACCGTACCATGAGTAGCGCTTTTCCTACGCTCGCTTTGCTCTCTCTGCAGAGAGTACGACGCTCTTTGTCATTTGCCGCTTCTGAACTGGGTAACGACTAACTTTTTCGATGCATGAAATGAAAACTTCCTGTTCGGTGTGGGTTTAAGCAAATTGGTAGCATGGGGTCGACCGTATCTCAAAGTGCAAGAAATTCGAAAACCACCAACGGACTGACTACACAGTTACACGATTCAAATGGGGTAAAATACCAATATACACACAAACAAAGCGTACTGATAGGACAATCGAGATTTCAAACTGTATTTCTACGACGCTGCACATACATCCAAATCGTTGGAACGGGACGATAATTACTGAAAATTAATTATTGAACAACTGTTGATACTCCAAACAGCGAGACCGAGGTTACTATCTCTGTTTTCTTTCCCTTTTACGAGGCGCTGTTACTGCATGGTAATATATAGTCCACTTGCTCTTTATCTCGCGCCCTTTCTTTTTCTTTCTTTAGCTTTCTCTCTTTCTTTCTTTCTATCTCTCTACCTATCTACCTAAGAGGTACATAATCTTGTCTCTTTTGTTCAGCCTATGGAGGCCATTCAGATGATCTTTTTGGTGCAGTTCGTCACCTGTGGCAGCATCTGTTGGTGTAAACGCTATTTTCAAGATAATGAGACCACCCAGGCTAAAACGCTCGGTTTCAAATCAGTAACTTTTTGTTTTTGCTATGCCATTCACGGTTGACTAGTTTGATTTCAGCTCGAGAGCTAAAATGCGCTCATACGAGCACATACACAATAGTATTTGACACAAGGGTCGCATTACGTAGGCTTCATTTGCCATAACGATTATCAATCTTTAGAACCCAAACATTGGTTTTAATCGAGCATTTTAATATTGCATTCAATAAAGTTTTTTTATGATTGATTTCAAATCTTTCATCGAGTAGCTGTTTTTTCGATGCAGAATGTAACCACAGACAAACTTTTCCTACCAAACAATTACTTAGTGAACTTGGAACTGGCAGAAAAAATGGCTCCAAATCATTGAACCCAATTCGCTGTTAATATTACAACATCATAATAACATTGATCCAAATTCAAAAAGAATACCAATGAGGCATGATCATACCACACATTTTCATACGCATGATCGATCTGAAATGTGATCCGTCGTGTCCTGGTTTATTAGCGCTGCAACACATCGTAAACTACTTCGTGACGTTTCTCGAAGTCAAAGAATACCATTTCAAAAGATAATATGAAAACGATAAAGCTTTACCTAACTCCTGAAACAAAAGGAAAGAAAGAGAACAGGGAAGAACGTAGCTTCGCCTTCCAGTAGCAAACGAGCAAGTCGTTAAAGACATGGCTCGTCATTTCATGGTTAGTAAATTGTTTTATGACATCGTAAAATTAAAATACAAAGCCGGCATTCGATTGCTCGCGCTGGTGTGAGTCGTTGTTGTGGAAGTGAAAGTGAATTTCCATGATTAAGGAGGGGTCAAGGCCATTGCAGCGTGAACGCCAGGGTGATGATTGGATGGAAGAATGATGCGGTCGTTAGTTGAAGGATAACATCAGTAGGCAATGAAGGACGTAGAAATTGGCAATAATGTTTGCCTTGCGTCAGATTTGAGCAACAGTCGAATCCAAACTGACCTCGGCACACTTGCTACGACAAGGGGAAGGCAAATTGACCGTTCAGTGTCATGTGCAGGTGCATTTGTGGGTAAGATTATTCTGGGTACATGGCTATGAATGGTACACATTATTGTACCCATTTTACATACGTTGTTTTACATATTGTTCACTGTTATGAGGTGTTTTTCTGCACGTTCCACGTTTCAACAACGATTCGCTAAATTTGAAAAATTCATTAACTTCATATGCGAGAAACGAATCATTCGTTAGTCATTTTCAATGAACGGATTATCAAGCTCACTGCTTCAGTGGGAAACTACTCCAGCAGACATTTTCTCCGGAACACTTCATGGGTACAATGTGTCAATATTGATATTTTCCAAATTTTGTGAATGCTATCTACGTTCCTTGGAATTGAGTCTTTACATCCATGAATAAGTGTTAGCACTTTTATCTCGTATCTTATTTCTACGCTTCACGATTCGCTTTCGTTTGCTTCGCGTTGGTTATCAAGCCTGTCACACGCGAAGAACATTTGCCTGCCTCCTCGCTGATGGCTAAATAAAGCTCTGGGAATGCGTTAAGCATTCTTAACAACGATGTTTTTCTTCACATGTTCTTAAGCTTGGCTTGTACGCCCCTGAACGATGCAACATGCCGAACCAGGGTCGGCGAGGAATATCAGCGTTGCGTGCGCAGATTCGAAGCTTGCAAAGCGAGGATAAGCGAGGCTGGAATAGGACCGGACACGCAAAACGTAACACTCGGGCGAAACAATAAAAATCAAGTAAAAAAGCGTACATAACGACAAATTCGCTGTAAGAATGCATACATGCGCCAGTTTTCCGTTCGTGTGCAAAGTGGCGTCCGTTGCTGATTTTGTTTTGTTTGGTTGAGTGTTTTTGTTTTGTTTTTTTCATGGTCTTCATTTTCATTTTGTTACCAGCAAAAGACACAACACACGAAGACGAACGAACTGCTAATGACGAAATGCGCACGGTTAAGCATACACTGATCGAAATAGCTCAGCTCGTGGTTTCGGTGCCTTTTCGTTTAGCGCTCGGTGCAGTCAACGAAGGAAGAGGAAGGATGTTTTTTACGCTTAAAGTTAAACATCGACGTAAATGTCGCGTGAGAAGCATTTCCACAGACTTGTTTACATTACTTTTATGCACTCATTAGAGTAAGACTGCATATGCAACGATTAGCTATGTTCGCACGCACTGCTGTCTGGCGTCAGATTGGGTTTTGCTTGCGTTGTTACTGTGTTAAGGCTACTCGTTCGCCACATTCATATTATTCTTCGTTTCTTTCCATTGAGTTAAGACCGTCCTGTCATGCAAGTTTGTTTTACCATCCGCGGCCGTTTCTGGAAAATTTGTGACATGATAGCCAAAGAATGGGTAAGGAATCAGAGGGTTCAGTTGCATTAGATTAGATATACAACATAAGGCACATCCACACACATGTAGACATAAGATAAACAAGTGGAAATATAAACTAAAGCCAATTCGAGGTTTTCTATCTCACGCTTGATTTTAGCTTTGCTTTGCATCCATCTAAACTACGAGTTCCAAATCAGTAAAGCACTTCGTTTGTTAGGCTTCACATTATGAGTTGGGAAAGGTTTTAAACATCTTTTCAGCGTAAAGCCCTTGTGTTGTGTATTCGATCAATCACATTGGTTAACATGAAAATTATGGAAACCAACAATATAGGATATATGAAAGAGAAGCAGTGTAAAGGAAATTTATACGTTCTCTAATTCATCATCTAGCATCATCTAGCATCTAGCATAGTCAAATCACCGAGTCTATATTGCTCCAATGCTATTTATTCGAACTAGAATTTCTGTTACATAAAAGAATTGTGTACTGAATGATAGAAAATTTTACCCTTTCCTTTGGATCGATTTTAGTTGCATCCATCGATCCAGCTACTAATATAATAACAGCGTGTAATGATGTTGATGATTTTCAACACTTTTGACATTTCCATATGAGATGCAATCGAGATTCATTGATTGTTTTTTTTTATTTTGTAAGAAAACTTCATTTTCAGAACGTACAGTGACCATTACATATCAATTTGTTCAAAACACTCTAATCTCGGCATAAAACGACATTGTGATAGCATAACAGTGTGAACATGTGTGGCAATGATGAGTATTCTTATGCGGTAACACAGTATGGTAAGGTTAAGTGTTCTAGGGAAGATGTCTGATAAGAGAAACGGAAAGCACAACGCCTCAACAATATTAAAGGGTTGCAAAAAGCATAAAAGGGGTTCAATGCGTCACTCTGAATGCGTGCTGTTAACCTATTCTTTTTAGATGTTACATTACAAAAAAAGTAATTTACAAGGAAAAGAAAGTTTTGTCGTTTCATGAGATATATTGTTCTGGCTTGGTCGTTGATCCTTTTTCTTGTGTTATTGATGTGTTGTTATTATAAATTCTCCCAGTTTAACGTAAATTACAACCAAATCTTGGCCCGATTGATGGAGAAAGGCATGAATTTATGGCTTCAAACGAATCGACACATTCAAAAATATTTTACTTCCCGCATCGCTTTGGGTAGGATTTCTTATCCAATAATGCTGGAGAGCGCATATCGCTTGCATTCGATACACATATAAAAAGAGGTATTTAATAAACCAAAGAAAACGATGGATGGTGTTCGTATTTTCTTTGGATGTAGATATCCCCGCTCGGTAAGGTTTCCCGATCTATTCTTCTCGGCGCATTCTTCGCACCCGTAGAAGGCGCAAAGTTCGGGCAAAGGAAAAGCTTCGGGCTTTCTTCACTACAATGCTAAATGCCAATATCGGCAGCAGCGGAATCGCAAGATAGATAGAACGTCGTGGTGAAAGAAATGCAAAAGAATGTTAATTTAATTGACTCATAAATTTCCTTCCCACGGCCGCTGCATGCTTTTTGTGAAAACCACTGGCACATTGGTGCGGAATCTAGAAGGAAAATGGGTTTTGGAAGTTTCTTTGCAGTTGCGAATGCCCGGCAGACTGGTGGGACTGTAGTGGGAAATCAACTTGAATAAACTGATTCAGCTGAATGAACTAATGGTTAAGCAAACAGGAAACGGAAGTAGTTGCTGATCGAAATTCATCTTACCTTGAATTTGCATGAAGCTGGTATGAGATGCATCAGATTCCCCAATAAAACCAACTTGCTTGTGTTGTTTTCGAAAATATCTTATATGCATCCGGTAGATGAACGTTGACGATTGGAGTGGAACACGAGAAAGTTCGGGAAATATTTATTATTATAACTTTATTTGCGCGCGATTGTTGCTAAACAGTTTTGTTGCACTACTTTCATTGAGCACATCTCAAATATGCAAAAGTGCCACCGGAAATAATCACAATTAATAACGTATTCGAAACATCGCAGCCGCCAATTTGTCAAGCCGCTTTAATAGTATAAAGTAAACCATCATTCAACTCTTGATTTTTAACCCTCGGAAACTATCGCTGCCCGTTCGATGGCTGCAGTGGAAAAAGAAAAAAAAATAGAAATCATAAATAACGGTGTAATGTTCATAAATCGATTAATTTCGGTGACCAGCCAGACAAGAACTCGGCCACTGCACTGAATGCATAAACAGAAGCCAACATTTTTATTCGGAACTCCGGAATTTCTGTCGGAAAACTGACACACAACAGTGGTGCTATTGAAATTTCCGGGATTCCGGTGGCTTTTTGGCCGCTGATGTGCAACGGCATGCAAACGGTTGGGCTGCAGCCATGAAAAATAAATGACTCTCGGTTGATTTATGGCACCGTGCATTTGTCGAAAATGTGAGCCAAAAATCAGTAACCGTCAACAGAATTGGAGCTTTTCGAGCAACTCACACAAGCACACACACACAATCCCCGTCTATCCTAATGCGTTTCCTTCGTGCAATTCCCATACCGCTACGTAGGATTCTACTGTTGGACAGAGGGCGCGGTACTAGAAATGAGAAAATATGAAACGAACGAGCGAGAAAATTGTGTTCCGCAAAACAAAACCCTTTTTTTCCTCCCCAATATTCTATTCACAGTTCGCAACTGTCGCCTGTGCACGGTTGTGGAAGTACATGCATGACATGAATAATAGAAATACGTAAATAGCAATCCCGACAGTGTGGTTGTTGACGGTGTTGTGATTATTTTTATCTAATAAACAATTCCATCGCATTCGACCTGCCAATTGAAAACCGCGATGTGCTAGTGACTGCGTGATTAAAGTATTAAATCATGGATACTACATTTAAAAAATGTCATTAACATTGTCTGTCACAAGTATAGAAACACACTTTGTCTCACGCTAATCGTTCAACACATCCACATTTAATTTGTGAAAAAAGACAAACGTTCGAATTGAATGATGACTAAGCACATACAATAGTTAAATACAGTATTCTAACAATACTGTCTTGTTTTAACTATGAGCACTATAACTATGAGTAACTATAAGCAAACAAACAAACAAAACTAGTTATTCAAGCCTGGAAGATGTGAATCAAGCCTGGAAGAGCCTAAACAAGTGAATGGACATTGAAATTTGTCATTCTACATATAAATAAGCATCAATTCCTTGCTGTGAGGAAAAGTATTAAAATCATCACCAGCACTGTATTATCATCACTCCAATCAACTGTTGATCAACTATTTCTCACCATCGCCTGCAAAATCAATACCTCATGACAAAAGAAGTGGCAGACGGCTCTGGGCCAGGAAATGAAATTCGGATATTAAATCTTTCAATTTTAATATTTCAAGATTCTGTAACAGCCATTGATACTTTGCTTTTCTTGTATTCTTAAAACAAACGTGTAGTAATGTTTTACATATTATTTTTGAAAGCACATTTTCTCCTTGTACGTAGAATCAGCATCATCAGTTTATCAGCATCGTCACTTTGTAAAAAAAAAATGCAATTTTGATGCTTAATGCCCTAAACTGTTACAACACACCCTTAAGATATGCGAAACGCATGTCTGGTAGATAGTGTGTTTAAGTTCCACAAATCCGCAGAAATGATGTTGCCAAATATTACGCAAGTCATACACTTCCTGTGTATAATTTTTGTTTGATCTCACCATTTGTCTTTCCACCAGTTGGCACCAGTGATCACGACAAGATGACAGTCTTTTATTTCTTTTTGTATTGCTGTATTTTTATACTATATTTCCCTCTCCGGATAATGTTAGTGAAATAGGAGAAAAGATGTAGGGGGTAGACCACGACGGGAAAGGTCTAGGACATTTGAAGGACCGGAAGCAGCCCGCGTGCGTGTCAATTCCAGGGCGGTGCTATGGCCACGAATGGAGGTAGTTTAATTTCATTTTTCGGCGGTGTGAGATGCAATTTAAGCTGTCGTATCTAGAACCGTAAATCAAGTTGATGTATGGCGTCTTACGGTAAAAAGATAGATTCTATATTTTTCTGCAAAGCTGTTTTCTTTTTCTTGGAACCTTTCCCCGTTCCTTCTACCGCTCTCGCACCTTCCAGCCCGCTTCCTCCGAGTGTTGGCGAACCGCAAAGACCGTAGAGACCGATTCTTGCCCTATTTCACGATTCGCGCCATCGCCCATCATCCGATACCAAGGCGTTGATCTAATTTTCCTCTCTACTTCTTCTAGCCATGCTTCGTACCAGCATCCCTTGTGACCCACCGATAAGAGCAAGTCAGTCATTGTCCCTGCCGTTGGTAAAAGTGCTTGCGTGTCGCAATGTACGACAACAAGAATGTGTGTGCGTGCTGAAGTATGTTTGTGTATGCGTATGTGTGTGTATGTACGTGTATGTGCGTGTGTGTATGTGTACAAACATTCAAAACTCTTGAATCGCTCTATCGGCCTTGGGATCCGTGCAAACGCATGCCATGCAAAACGAGTTCACTTTCATCGCTTCCATTCTGAGTTAATTATAAATTCATGTTTATTAGATCCACCACGATAATTAGTCACCGGCAGTCGTAAACACGGCAGCGAACATGAATTAGACATAAAAGAAGAAATAATTTATAATAATAAAGAATTATGATTTTCTGGTGTCTATGTAAAACCGGACCGTTGAACGTACCGCGCTACACAGGTAAGGAAGGTACTTCTCTCTATCCCTGTGTCCTTCTCTCTCTCTCTCTCTCTCTCTCTCAACACACACACACACACTTCTCGGCATCTCCAGTCCCGTTCGTATTTCTGACCCTCAGTAGTGACACAAATATGAAGAATAGCCTCACCCCACAGCGGCGCATGTAGCAAGGACAAATGTCAAAATATAAATTTACCAAAACCACTCTACAAATGTACGTTCTCCAAGCGAGTTAACACGCTTAGCTAAGGCAGCTACCATTTTTTGTGACATGACTCCGCTTCTTGGTTAATGTAAATTTATTTCCTTCAATGCACCACGATTGTTATGTTCGTAGTTAAATGAAGCAAAAATGTACTAACAGAATCATTTAATTGCCTGAATTTTTTTTTATAGGGAACCAGTTCTGGTGGGAATTTTAAACGAAACCTATGCCTGTCAGTTACATTTACAACATTTTAGGCTTGTCGTAGAAGCTTGTGTTGAAAATATAAAAATATTCATTGAAACCTGAACTAAGTATGTGTAGCTAAATGTTTTTTTTTTAATATTTGTAATAGATATATAAATGAGCAAATGTTTCAATTGTCTTCAGAAATTGGTGCTAAAATAAATAACAGTTGCAAATGCGTGACGATTTGTCGAGGAGATAGTTTTTGGTCAAAACTCAGTAATACGGAGGTCAAATAATTAAAATAGACAAAATATCAGCTAATAAACACGTATATTAATAACTAAGTATCAGTTTCGTAACTATTTACTAACATCACCAATTATTTTATTCATTTTTTTCAGAGAATTTTATTTTTTTATCTCACCATTATTAATATAATACTAATAGAAATGCAGATTCAGATGAGATTTATACAGTACATCAAATATTTATGTTAATATGTTAGACACATATATAAAAATATTTCCGACTGACACACTCATGGGTATAACAACAGAGTTGATTGATGAGTTTTAATTTTTTATATTAATAGCTAAAATTGATCTGAAACCATCGATTCAGCTGTTCTATAAGCTATAAAAGAAACTATCGATCCCTTTGAAATAATTTTGAAATGGACAAGTAAATGTCAAATATAAATATAGATCGAATAAACTCTCGGCATTCAAGTTGGAATTCAAAAATGTATTCGCGTATGGTTATGTTGAGTTTTATTCATCTACAGAAAAGTATTTTTGATTTTTTCTAGGAAGCAACTCTCTAAAGCATTAAAAAACTCAGCTAGATAATTAATAGAGATTAGGTAATACACAGATTATTCAGTTCCTTCCACAAAAATACTGCAAAATACACAATTCCAAACAGTTCAAACATTGTAAAATGCATTTAAATCTTTCAGACTTTAGTATATCTTTTTTTAAACACACATGTCTGCGATCAAGCGGAGTGACATATCGATAATACTTTGCAATATTCACAACCATAATAAAATTAAAATTTTGAGCGACTACTATCTTCATGAACAAGAAGGATACTTACATTTAATTTTTAAATGCTCGATGCTCTCGTTTGACCTTTAACTGACGTGCGCTATTACAAGCGAGATATTTTGAATGAGAGAAAAAAAACTTTGTTCACTAGTAGGGTAGTGATGGTCGTAAATCTTCGGCGTGCCTTCTGGCATGGCGATATGCTTACGAGGAATAGAGTGTGGCCGTGTGTTTCTATACGTGTGCCTGCATTTCATCTTCAGTTCCGGATGAATATCGAATTTCATGCCTAACGATGGATGTCATCCTCTTGAATGTCCTCACGTAAAATTCTTCTCGCGGTTTTACGTTACTCAGCCGCTCCCTCTCTTTCTCGTTCTGTCCCATCCATCTCCTTCTTGCACATGTATTGACATCATGGCTTCGTGGTTTGTTATGTTTCCCTGCACATTTGGTTGAACGATGTGATGCCCTACATAGACTTCGACGCCCAACGAGTCGGCTCGCCCGCCTAGCAGCAACCTGAAAGCCGTGGAACGGGGAGTCAAAGCGTTCACCAGTATTTGCGCGTGTTTTTTCGGCGTGAAACCGGGGAAAAAAGGATAACGTCATGTTGGAATAATTGCATAATCATTTTCACGCCAAACGGATTTCGGAATGGTGTCTTGATTTATGGGAAAAATTAGAAAATGGAAACTAACGATGCGCCTTGCAGGCGGTTCGGACCAAATGCGATATTCAAGCAAAGGGTAAACAGAATGAAAAATTCGATGTTAAGAGTTGTTGAAGGTTGAAGGCAAATTCATACGCATGCTTCAAATCAGATTTTAAAAGCTAGAAACTTTATATCAGTAATACATAACACAAATCAACCCTTGGCACGGGTGACAAACTGTAATCGTTAGTACTACATAAAACACCTCGGTGCACTTCTTCGAAGTAATTATTAGGAATATTACGAACTAAATATTTTGTTCTTTGTCATTGTGATCTAAAAAAGTTGGATTTAACGGGATTTTAAACCTTAATTTAAATACAACTATTTTTCCACCACGGCAACCATGACCATGTGAAATTTTCTTCAATTTTTATAAATTGTTTTATTTTAAAATAAACGGAACAACCCTTTTTTAACTATTTAGTCAGTTATTTCAAATAAATTTTTGGATGAGGATACACTAATAACCACTGCCATTTCCAGCCCGGATAATGTAAATTATTATCCAAAGATCAAACGATGCTCTAGATTATACTAACCTTTCAAAGTCATCATCACATAAACTCTTCTTGCCTATCCTACCGATGGCTGGAACCGATTGGAAACCGCTATCGTTTTTGCAATTCTTCTACACTCTTCACCACACTTTTCTTGCTCTCTTTATCTTCCGGGAACTGGATCGATGATGTATAGAGCCTTTAATTGCGGAGTACGATGCTATTGAACTGTTTATTCGCAGTATGCAAAGACAAGAAATCCAGAAACGCATTGGCAAGGCAGGTTTCACCGCCCAGAGCAATCGTATAATTCATCGGCAATATGAATGTAGTACTAACAATGACCAATATCTGTCGATATCCACTTTATTCCACACACCGTCATACTGGTGTTCAAGAGAGATAAACGAAAATGGTTAAAAATGAGTTGAATATAATGGTGAGGAAATGAGTTGAGCCATTCTGTTCGATACGGGGCTCCGAAACAACAGAATCACATATATGAGGAAATAATTAAGACATCAAACAATACTCCTTGCTTCTTCGTCGATTCGCTGAGTAGAACTTTTAGCATGCAATTTTCATACGGTGTGGTTTTAACACATGCTGTAGTTTGATATAATTTTCTACAGTTTTATGGTTATGAAGATAATGTTAAAGCAAGCATTTTTCATACACGATCAAAAGTATTTTAAGTATCAAATTCCTACTTTATGTTGAAACGAATGTGACGCTTACTACAACAAAAAAACGTACAAAGTTTTCTTCAATCTATCAAGCACTGCCGCGGATTTCGTTCTTTTCTTTGATTAATGTGAAATTCCCATGCCCCAACTGCTGAACAGCCGTTTTTGCTATGATTGTACTGGAAATGTGGTTTCTCAATTTCATTCCCGTTCGCGCTGATGAAGTTCATCATCTTCCGTAGCAGGAAACAAGCGGCTAAATATGCATAAAACATTAATGTTTCAAAAAATTCGGTTTTGTATACGTACAAAGCTTTCCCGCCCAATTCTTTCGCTGATGCTATCATCTTCCCGAATTCAAAGACCGGCAAACCCCCAAAACCTCACTCGTGAATTCGTTTGTTCCAATTTTTTTTGTTTTATCTCAATAGTCTCCAACACCCAGTTTTCCCAGCCACGTCCATTATCTGCACCCAAGTAGTGCGTCCAAATGATTTCTGCCCTCTACCTCTCTTTCTCTCTTTCTTTCTCTCTCTCTCTCTCGCTCTCTCTCTATCTCTTTTCCTCCCAAATATTTGTGGTGCGTGCTGCTGTCTGCCGAACTTTGACCGTCATTTCTACATCACTGTTCGGTGGTTTTATAATATTTTCATTTCTTTCATGGCTAATGTCTTAATTTTTGTTACACCGAACCCCCATCGCCCCCATCCTCCTATCAACCTTTCCGACCACAAGTACTGCCCACCGGCTAGCAGCTCTTGCTTGCGGTGAAGCACTGTCGAGACACGTTGCCGTTGAAGTTTACGCAATGTTGGGGCATTTTTGAAAGGCTAGCACCCGGTGGTAAACATTGGGGAATGTAATGCGAAGGAAAAATCTTCATATATTTTAATGATTTATGGCGTTGTTAATATTTTTGTTCACTCGGCCGTTTTTGCCATATTCATCTTTAGCCTTCTCCTCTCCCATTCTTGTCCTTATTTGAACGATTCGTTTCTTTCCTGCTTACACGCTACCTTTCTCACTCGTTCTGTTTCTCTCTGTTTGTCGGTTACTTGCACTCTTAGTCATTTCTTTATTTCTATCTTCTTCAGTTCTTTTTGCTGCTCTTGGAACTTTGGAGATTTTTTGTTTCTTGATTTTATCCCGGGGCGTTTTCTTTGGCATCTAGCTTTACTCCATTATTTCGTAACAATTTGGTTTACTCGTTGAGTTGATTGCATCTTGTTCGGTTTATGTTATGGATTTGATGTAGCGGTTTTTGAAGCATTATTTTAACACAGAACTAACGAAAAAAAACTACCAAACATTGTTTTAAAATTTCCACGTGGTTCGGTATGCCATTAAAAATATATGAAATTTACTCTGTCCATCAAAATCTGCTTATGCAAAGATGTTGTTTTGAGAAACCATAATGAAAAATATTGTGTTTTACGCTCTTTGCACTCAAGACCATTAAATCTACACCAACCGGCAAATCAATAGAACTAGTTTAATTTCATAAAGATTCCACTAGATCTATAGTTGATAAAAAACAAAACTTATGATAAGGAAACGCTGCAAATATCTGAAACATTTTGTTTCTTCTATCTTTCTTTTTATCACAACATAAGGGTTCCTGGGATGACATTTTGTTAACTACGAATCCTAGTGCTACCAAATAATCGTTATTTATGTAAGAGATGTTTTCGCGTTTTGTTTATTTATAAAAAATCATATTTAAAAACACAAATTTCCCTCTTGTACTAGAATCGAAATAATCGTCACAACGTCACGAATTTTAAATCATTACATCTATGATTGCAGTGCATTGAACTCATAGGCTACCCAACAAAAAGTTTAAAGGAGAGCGAAAAGTTTAATGTTCAACATATCATTCTAAAAAACAAGAAATATTAGCGCTTTACCAAAAAACTACTGTGGAGTATACATAAGTATCCCATTGGTGCTAGCACTTTTTGCGTTATTATTTTCTCATCACTGAATAAACCGTGACACAGTGCAAATTAAACTCAACATGCATTCGGCATTGTATAGATACCTTCCAGCTCGCACTGTTTTTCATACAAGTTTTCTTCCGGTATCTAATTGCTTAGTCCACATACACATGTACACTGAGGGTAGGTGTATGTGTTGTCATCGAAATGTGCAAAACAGTTCGCAAATATCGATTACGTGAAAACGGCGCATACAGCACAGGGGTCATATTTCACGTTCGATTCAATGATTTTGACTGTTGTTTATCATTCATTTACTGATAATTTTCAATTGTGTTAAATACTGTTTGCTCTCGAGCGAGGCAAATTGGACAAGAAGAACGAACGAATGGTGAGGAGTGTACATTCCTACAAACACACAAACATATACACAGACGAGGGTAGTGCAAAATGAATGATTTGTCATTTGCATTGTACGGTGCAAATATTTTGCTAGCGAAGCAAATAAAATCCTTGTGGTAGGTCAAGCCGAAATAATAGCATGGATAATGTGTACTTGCTGACATTATCACCCATTGGATGCAGGATTGAGAAGGTAAATATATAAACTAGTGTCTTTATTACAATATTCGGCTTCAATATTTTATGAAGTGATTGAAGATTTCATTCTTTTTCATGCTTCAAAATATGCAAGGTTCATCTTTCATGTTTATCAAATTATCTCTAAAATAACATTAACTAATACAATTATGTTTGTACGATTGCTAGTACTGGCTGAAGGGTTGATGAAAATGTGTTTATTTTAATTTGTCAAACTTACTGGAGAGTGACAAATATTTCTAAGCAATTTTAATTATTTTTTTAAATTTCTAAGCAATTTAAGATAAAAAATGAAGCCAATGGAAATACCGTCACGAAACGCTCATTTCATAATAAATTTCGAATGAGTCGTATTGTTGTCATTAGTTCCAGATTATCGTCAGTTCAAATAAATGATATTGCAATAACATTTATTGACCGGATATAATTATGACCAAGAAAGGATTACAAGTGAACCTTGGATCGCCGAGATAATTGTTTTCAACAACCGAGTATGACTAAAATTTCTTTTTTTTTTAATTTTTGTTAAGATTTCGTCCTGACGAGTCTTTTGCCTTTTTTGTTTGTTTGTTATTCATAGCAGATTACGCTGCATAAGTGGATTTTAAATGTCCTTCCCAAATTTAATCTATACGCTTTTGTATTTAAACTGTCGATTAGTTCTCTTCGAGCACACAAATGGGAATGAAACCGATCCGTCCGATGAACAAACACGATATCGCTCGATATCGTCAAATCGAATAATGTTTTATCTACGATTCATTCAATCGTGCCATTCGTCATCGCCTGTGTGCTTGCGAGCGCACTATGGTGTATGATGTCTACGGCTGTGAACACCAGTATTATGTTTTTTTCGAACATAGTTCGAGTATCAAAATTCAGTACACTGTAATACAATGCCTGTCCGAACAGGCTACTCCACAAATGTAGCACATTTATATACAACTTTATGCTTTCTTTGAAGAGATTCAGTTGTCATTGATTCATCTGGAATACTTAAATTCAAGACAATCAAATAACAATTTGTTCGTAATAAAATTGCCTGAAATTATGTCATTATAAACGATAACAGCGGCTTGCGAATCCCATTGTGCGTGGAAATTGTTCTCTCTTAATTTGAACGAAGTGCTTCGTTCTCACTCGCTGTCAGCGAGGGGCATGGGATGTAAAACATAAAAAAGAGTTAGCTGCTCGCTTTACAGCCTACTCGGCATTGCACTGACTGCTGCCTGCTGCTTACTTCAATTGCTATCCAGTTACTTGGTTCCGTTCTAACACGTTCAATTTTCACACTCTCACGTAATAAAACCCGTCACCGTAGGCCTACAGTGCCAGACCGTTTTTACGTACAGAGCGCTGCTCCGGCTGTACAAAAAAAGAGAGTGAGCGCCAAAAATATGGGTTGGCTATAAATAACATTTCTGTGCTCGGGCGGAATAGAAAAATGCGTAACTTCTCTCTGAATGGTTTATGACGATTGCTCCTCCTATTTGCTGTCACCATCTTTGTTTTGTTTCACCTTTCGCGTCTGGCGTTCAGCGGTGTGTATGTGTGCGTGTGATTTGTCTAGCATGAGGGGAAATCGAGCATATGATTTTAATGTTTTTGCACTTCATTCGACCCGATTTCCTGTTGTTTTGGCTGGGCAGAAGACGTTCACGCACACCACGCTGCACGAGCACGTGCGGACGACGACGACCGACCACGGCTCCTGCTCCAAGAAAAAGGGGAATGTGTGCAATGAGACAGAGCATAATCGTGCTTTATTGTACGTTTCGGCACTTGACGATCGTAAATTTCCGTAAATTTCGTCGCACACTACAAAACCCTTGCCGAACATCCCGAGAGCGGAATTCTCATCGTAAATCTTGGCTCCCTCGTATGGTTTACGAGCATGGCTCCGAAAATAAAGCAAAACGGAGCGCGCCATGACGGTGCGTTCGTCTCTTTTTATCGTATAATTGATTGTTATTGTTGTCTCACCGATGTGCCGCCACGCTTTCCGCTGCTTCCATATTCGTCCTTGCGCCGCCCGCCATCACTCCAATCGTTGTTTATGTGAGAGAATCTTCCGAAGAGAGATTCTCACACAAGGAGAGCGGAACAGAGACAGCACCACGATATACAAGAGACGGATATATACGAGATGCGGATTAAAGCAGCCCCGTGTGTCCAGCCTCACTGTCGCCTTGTTTATGAGCTTGTATGTCGAGGGTAAAAAAAAGCAAACGTTGGCTACAATTGAGCTAGCACAATGCTCGCAACACACACGCGCACCCAAAGAGATACCTACCAATCAGTCCCTCTCTTTCATTCCGATTGAAACCCGCGTGTCTCGACTCGGTTGGAACAATCCATCACCGCCGGAGAGGTGAAGTCCGACTCGGGACGCGCACACACACACACACTCACACCAACAAGCATCAAAGGGGCCTCCCGAACCGGGCCGCACAGTGTGGCCAAGAAGGGGCGCGCTCTCGTACGCAATACAAGCAAGACACACGGCCAACCAGCCGACAGGCCCGAAGCCGGGCCAGTCGAGAGTGAGCAGAAAAGAAATCGTATTTTATGGTTTTAGTTTGATAGAAATCGTAAAGAAATAAACATCAATTAGAAAGGCATAAACACGGACAAATAGAAGAATATCAAACAACACTTGCAGCCGAGTTCTTTTGGTTCCTTGCTGCAATCGCTGCTGTTACTCGAATAGTTGCGTGTGGCAACCCGTTCTCACATCCTAGATTTATTCCTGGTTCGTGCCCTTGCCTGGCATGTAATATGGCCTGGCATGGCGTTGCACTGATAAGCGCATCCGATATCCACAACACTTGAGTGACAATTACCGGTGTGCCGTGAGGCTTCTGTGCGGCAACAAAGTGAACCCGATTCAGCTGGCTGGGACAAACAGTCAAAACAAATCGTAAAATTTTATTACACTCCGCCGCCCCAGTACAACACCAGCAGCAGCAGCAGCAGCAGCAGCAGCAGCATCATCATGAGATGAAAATAAAGTCATGAAGTAGCGCGAACCACCCATCCCTCTTCAATCTCGATCGTCCCTCAAATTGCCTTTCTTGTGTCGTTTTGTTTTATACACACATTTGTTGCACCCGGTCGCCCCCTTTTCCTTGGTTGATCTCTCGGTTGATCGTTTGTTTTTCCCACACTCTCCGATCGGTTCCGATTTGTTCTATTGTCGAGGAACCGTACCCCGCAACGTCTACGGTGTGATCATCAAACCACCGATCCACCAAGGCACCACGCGGGCGCGGGATGTATCTGAAATCTATTAATTAGTCTTTCTTATCGGTTCCCTACCCGTACCGCCCTCCAAACGAACCCGACCCCGATCGGCAGTAGCATAAAAAAGCGCACCCAACAACAGCAGCGCAGCAGCAACCTCACCCCGAAAACCGAGCCTAATTAATTGTTTTCTTGCCTCCGCCGTTAGGAGGCTGACTTGAGAGACATTAAGAAGCGAGCGCCTTAAACTAAGAACACAACAACAAAAAACCGTCCGCAGTCCAGTCGCTTTCCGTCCCGTTTACACGAGGGTATTCCAGGAAGTGGACAAAGTGATAGCCGACTCAGGAAGGGACGAGCATGGTCGACCCGGACGCGCAGAGGCGGTGAGTGAAGTGAGGAAAATCCGAAACAGAACCGGCAGAACCAAAACATTCCTTCCGAAATTCCCCGCCCTTTCCACCGCTCCACCTACTCCGGCCTGGTGATCGAAGCTCCCGGACGACCCGATAAAATATGTTTATATCTTTTCCGACCGATCGTTTGTCATCTGCGCTTGATGACGTTTATCCGATGCCGCTACCTCCTCTTTTG
>JXXA01004393.1:0-11251 GCA_000956255.1 Anopheles punctulatus | reverse complement strand
TGTGTGTGTGTAGTACGATCTCGCATAGAACATCTCATCCCACCTGTCAAACCGTCCAAACAACGCATGGGAAGGGTTTTTGCTCATTTTCACAGTGAAAGCTTGTGCCAGCGTTGCCAGGGCTCTAACGCAAAGGTCTCCGTAATACAACGGATGCATGGTGAATTAAGTTATCCATGGTATTTCTCTCGTATTGCACCAACGTGCCCATCGAAAGGACGAGATTTGTATGGACACGTCGAAAAACCCAAAGATAAACAAACCGCTACGGTTCGTGCGAATGGGATCGAGTCGTACCCACCCGGTCGAACGAGGCTGATGTTGTTGTTGATCATGGTTGATGATGATGATGATGATGGTAATGATGGATAATAGTGTGGTAGGCAGAGGTGCACGTTCCAATTCGTGACCGGGTGAGATTTTACGCATCAAACATCAAAACTCTGTCATCAAGCATCTTATATCGTGTGTTCTGTTAAGCCAAAAGCGTGCCTGTATTCTTACAAATATATCTTATCGTCATTCGAGGGTTTATGGTGAGTGCACCACAATTATTTTGGCGAAACACATCGCATTAGACCCCATTTTGGAAAACATTAGGAACACCTAGATAAAATCGGATGCAAAAGAAATGTTCTAACATTGTTTTTTTTCTTTAGCAAAACCATCCTTAAAGTTGTAACCATCCTCTTCCAAGAAATCTGACGTTGTCCGAAACTTCATCAGACGATAGCGGAAGATACTTTTTCTTTCCATCATATCGTCATATCGTTGAAAGGGCTTACCTTTTTCATCCGAAGAAAAGCAGCTACTAAACAACGCTCCAACCACGCTTTGGAAAACCGGTCGAGCCCGAGAGCGAACTATGGGCTTTGCTTCCTCCATAAATCTCGACCTCTACCTACCGTGCAATCCGGTTACTCTGTTTGGCAGACGTGGTCAGCTAGAAGATATTCACCAGAAACGTGTGTCGACGCCTCGCCCTCTGTTCTGCCTTGGGCGCCCTGGCCAGAAGTGAAGCATGGGCTGAACAAATAAAAGCTCAGCTCTTTGCAGCTTATGCTTCACGTACGAAGCCTTATGGTTGGCTCTCGGGCTCTCGGTTGCTACTTTCGGGTTTTGATACGCTTTACCACAAGCAGATAATAAATAGTAAATGCTACCCCAACAGCTCCGCCACTCTCGCCTCCAGCCCGTGTACGATTCCATCGTACGGATGGCTTGATGAAGGGGTTTCGCCAAGTGTCCAGCCAACATGCCCACATGAGCAGGTTGACGTTTGGGCTGCTGCCAGGATGCTGCTCGGATGACATCAAATTTTCAATTGTTTGCGATTAACCTTACAGCTGGCTGGATGGTTCCTCTTGAGCCGTGGCTGTGGTAAAACTATCCTAAAAAGCTGATCGCAACCAAGTGGATGGGCTTTTTTATTGCCCGTACTGCTTCCCTTTCCCGCCAGCTCAACCTCAAATTGGTGATAAAACTTTAAACAGAGCACTATTACTGCCCATAATGGTTGAATGTTGGCTGCTTGTTGAATGGCGTGTGACTGCCTTCTGACTCGAGTAGCCACCGTAAGCCATGTGCCCATGTGTGCATACTTTTGGGAGAACACCGAAGCATATAGTACTGGTGATGAGTTGCTGAGGAATACTGTTCACGTCTGTGTGTGGCGTGAGTGTTCGGGTAGAAAACACGTTATTAAATTCAATAATGTTTATCCACAATGTTTTCGGTTGCAAATTGTGCCCAGCAAACAGTTGGGAGCAATTTTTAGCCCATTCCTTTCATCCCGTTCATACGGTCATGTCGAACATCATTATGAACACAACATAAACGTTTCCCTTCTGGGGAAATTTATTGATAGGGAGGATTTTCATGTCAATCTAGTTTTACCTACACCATGTACGATAGCGTTGGTCCAAACAATAATATTCGGAGTACACATTAAATGTTCATATTTCATACAAAGCTTAACGCGCTTTGACATAATATACTATCTTTAAGGTAAACGTTGGATGCATTAACCAGGAAATATGCAATCAACACCATGACGCGCGTTAATAAAGCAATATTTGCTGCTTTTTTTTGTTGGTTTTAATAAAGTACGGCAGCGCAAAAATCGCAATACGTAAGATTGGAATGAAGTAAGTTTACACGCCCCCAGAATACGCTCCCATTCATTGCTCCCATATAGCGCATATAAAAATCATGTTTATGACTCTCCTCTTAAGTACCACCAGTTCCAGGACTTGGCATTCTCTGTCAAAGTGTCGTTTCACACATACACAGCAGTTTGACTATTAGTTTCCCCACACTTGCGCAGAAAAAAAAACAAACTAGTCACTCCTGGGACATGGGTTTGCTCAACTGCTCCGAACGGAACGAAAGTTTTCCCACCCACGATCTCGCCTTCGTTCGTAGAATGTATTTATTAAAGAAACCGCCTCCACACCCACGCTCGAGCTTTTATGGAGACGTATGAGGACGCATATATCCTCTTAGCGTGCGGAAACGATCGCCCCGGGACATGCACTCTCGGATCGACTCTCGGTTTGCTAGGCATCCTGTATCACTCCTTCATTGGAGCTCCTTCATTGCCGTGGCTCTTTGGGGAGATGGTGGCGGAGTAAATCCTCTCGAGGAAGCCCACTCGACGATGAGCAGTTATCTGGTGACCTATAAAAATGGTATCCGAAGCGAATAATTACCGACCGGCCAGAGTGTTTGGGTCAGTATCGCCAAACGGTTCCGATCACCTGTGCTATGTGTGCTTTACAACGGCAACGGATACGGATAATGTACACCTTACCTTGAGAGTGAGTTTATTGCCGGTGAAGCCATAGATCGATTCGATAGTATTATACCAGGGCGCAATTTACTACGGACGACTCGGGTATCCATCCACACGCTTCGGTAAGCTGAATTTTCGTGTAAAAAATACACCGACGTCGAAGTTTCTTTTCCCCTTCAGCGGCGCCTCCACAGATAATCCCTCGAGGCGTAAAGGCGACATCCCTACGGGCCTGATAGTGATCATCAAAGAAAAGGATACGGCAAACACCCAACGGATGATTCCATCCGTTTGGGCATTTCTTACGCTCACTAGAGTGCCAGTGGTGCGTGTTACTATCCGCACCGATTCGCCGCTAAGCCTTTCGCTCAAGTGGAAAACCTCCCCGAACGAGAAATTCGTACCATTCGGCCCCGTGAGATGAAATGGTCGAGTTAATTTAAGTGTAATATTTATGACCGTGAATATCCTAAACGGGCGTGAACGCAAAGACGCTCGGTTTTGTAAGGCGTGAGCGTGTGTGTGTGTGTGTGTAGTTCGAGGGCGTGCACATTATCCTTCGAGTGGAAAAGCGACACACGAGGCACAGTGATTTGCTGTCGTTAGCCAAGCAAAGCGTTCGATGAGCCAAGAATTAGTAAGATGGGGCAGTTAAACCGAACGGTTCGGTTGAGCAAATTAATACCGGAAAATACCGATTAATTTAATCCCGGCAAAGCGTCAGTGATGTCGAAGAAGAAAATATACGTCTTCGAATTAGCCATTTCTAGTAGTTTCTACATATGTTGTAAGTATTAATGCGCTCAAATGAGGGAAAGAAAGTTAAAAGCTTAAGGAATCGTGAAAACGATTATATATTTATGTGTACATGGTTTTGACAAATATGTAAAATTCACCATATTGTTAGCTTCTAGTTTACGAACCTGAAATATGTGTTACGTAAACAATATGCTAGAATCCAAACTAATCTAGTCGATTGCTGACAATCTTTAATATGTACACAATGGTTGTTTAATATTTACACAATGGTAGAATTTGCCTACTCCGTTAATATTTTTTTAAAATGCAAATATTTCAGCGTAATATACAATTCAATACGAAATTAAATGTGCCTTTCGCAACAGCTAGTTTTTCATTCCTTTTACATAACAATATTAAATAAATTAACACCACATAAATCATAATTCATGAAGAAAACCAACCAATCAAAAAACTCGTAAAATGTCTTCTGTAAATACCCTTCTTCCGAGCTGAAAATGCCGGAACCGGAAATCAATCCCGAGTAGGTTTCTTGAACGTAACTACTTCCGTTGGTAAACTTCCGGGTCCAGACTTGCAGTCGAACGTTGTGTAATTTGATTATAAGCTCACTTTACAAGATCAAACCGGAAAGGTTAAATCGATGGAACAAGTTTCCGGATAGCAATAAATAAACAGTGCAATTTAATATTATATTGACCGAGACTGGACTCAGTGTTTTAAAACAAAAAAAAATCAATTCGTTCTTTGAAGTAACATCCCTTCTACGTACAGCTTGTGCAAACTAAGTAAATGCGTAATTAAATAAAGGACTAGTGCTTTATTTCTGACCGTGCTTGGGACGAGTTTTCTATCGTCGACAAGTGCGGTGAATTGGTTTCAACCGAGCAGGACGTGGATTGATAGATGCCATCCCTTGTCACAGCCGTGATAGTTTATCCCTTCCCGAAAACACTTGTAATATTGGCCTATCATTTATCAGCCAAGCCCATTCGCTTTGTTCACTTCAGTTTCCTCGTCGCAGGAAAATATTCTGTCCTACCCCACGTCCCGGACGCCCATAACCATCGTGGGAGATGGGTGAGGGTGTATAAATTAATGTGATTTTATGTTGCTTACCTTTCACGTAGATGGCTGATATAATTAGAACAATTAATTTCCAATAATCCATTTTACGGGCTGTGTCGTACGTTACGTCTGCTACCGCTGGGTGTTCTAACGCTGGACTCTGTTGAAAGCTCCCGAACCGATGGTACGATGAGTGAGTGTGTGTGTGTGTGTGTGTATGTGTGTTTCACGCACCACTTCCGCACCCCGAGCTGTGCAGCCTTCCGGCACACCTCCTTCTCAGCGTGCTCACACTCTACTCTAGCCCTTTGGCCCGTGCTGCGGACAGCTTGTTTATGCGGTGCTCGGTGGGGCTATTCTGCACACCCTGACGCCCACCAGACGCTTAACACTATGTGTCGGGTCGGGATACTACAACACTACATTACACACCGTGTTCAAACGCGCGCGCGCACACTCATAGAAAAACATACACACCACATACACAATGGCTCGCACAAACTGACACTGGACTATCCTGTAAAACGCATGTCACTCGTCGGTGCATATGTGTGGCTAGATTTTGGGATGAGAAGATGGGATGGGAGGAAAAAAAATAATAGAAACGTTAGGATAACCCACAATAAGCGTCAGGGAGCCGTTTACACCACCAACCCCCTTGCGAAATTGTATTAAACGCGAATGGATCGTTCCGTACACTTTGCTTCAAAAATATGTCCTATTATTTCACACGCACACAGACACGAAATTTAACACCGAACCCGATGGCAGTTTCAACTATCGGTTTGGACCAGCAACACGTGACCATGCACGATGGGATTGTTGGCACGTGTTTCACCGTCTACTATGTCCGGTTTCACACATCGTTTCTGTCACTCGTCCGTTTATGCGTTTATGTTTAATTAAATTTCATAATTTCAATTAGTGGCGCAATTTGGACGCGCTCACCACTGGCACGGCCACCGATTTCCGCACGGGCCATAAGCCTTCCGGGCACACAATGCGGCGACGATGTTAGATCCGGCGGGATGCTAGAGTCCTAATTTAGGGGTAATTTAAGCTGATGCCAATCTCATTAAATTTAGGAGAATTTGTTGTACGAAATTTCGAACATAACTTTGGATTTCTCGTAATTGTTTAATAGTTTTGTAGCACACATTTTTGTAGAAAGAATATGTAGTTGAAAACAATATGTTTACCTTCTTCAGGAAACAATTTCTTAATGAGTTTGACATGATAAGCAATTAAAATAAAAAAAACAAGAAATTTTCAATTAAACCTAAATTTTTTTTGAAAAGCAGGACAGTTGACGAAAGATTTTTCACTCCTCCTTAGGGTTTTTCGTTTGAAGACAATCTTAAAGCTACCTGTCCTCAGATATAAACCACCAAGAAGCACTTAGAAAGTAAATGAAAGAAAATCCTTTTAACATTTTTACGCAGTCAACCACATGTTCTTCGATTTGTTTTAGTAATAAAATTCTTTTCATTTTCTCATATATTTTAAGTGATATATTTTCATTTGGATGATTTGGTGTAGCAAAGATCTGCACATTTCGAAACTTTCCTTAGTATGATTTAATAATCAAACATAGGGCTAAAATAGTCTCAAATTAAATACCTAGTTCAGCCAAAAGACAAAATTTCAAGCAAAAATTCGAGTAGTTAGTCATTTTAGGCGTTGAACGTCACCTAAAACAGATATCTACAAAAAAACGGTGTCACTTTAAATTTGCCGCCGTTTAATTGCAACGAGATTAATGTTTTTGTATTGGGCCTTTCAAATTAAAGCACCAAATAGAATTAAAGCACCGAAATTTCAATTTCAAACGAGCCACAGCTGGTTTTTAAGGTTGCAATAAAATTATTTAGTACAACTTGTTCACATCGTGCTGCTAGTGGTACTATTTTCAAGCTCCTTAAATTTAAATAGCTTCTTCGACACTTTAAAGCAACCCTTATACATGAATGTACCATTTGAAAACACGCCTGTGTTAACAAAAGCATCGTTGGCGTCATGCCTTGCGCGTAATAGTAGCGTGAATGGACCTCCGCAGATGCTATCGTGTGTAGAACTTGAAAAATCTAACTATCCCTAACTCGCCGAGCCGTCGGTGGAGCTTAAATATTCTAACTAAGCAGCCACCGTTCGTGGGCCGTTCGCGCTCGGCTGTTCAGCTCCGTGTTTATGCAAAACAAATTTATTTATTATCGTAATGGCTTGGTGCCTACGCTATCGTGTTATTTTTCCTACTCCTGCTACTGCCGTGCTATCGTTAACGTCCACGGCATGCTTTATCTGCCATACCGGGTTTTTGGTGTGCTTTTTAGTTGGAGCAAAAAACATACACCCTTGCCCAGTCCCTCCACCCCCAATCTCGGGATGTGCAACACGCCAGCCCCTGACGCGCGGGAAAACGTGTTTATTTTAGCATTAAGCGGCACATAATTACTCAATTCCGATGGTAATGGTAACGCGGGAAAGCCAGCGATGCAAAGGCGCAATGGCGATGCAAAGCGATACGATTCGGATGCCTTTTTCATGCCGATTCAACCGCAGCAAATACCTGCCGGCTCAGGCAAATTACGTACAGTTTAGCGGAGTCAGTCAGTCAGTCAGTCAGTCATCGAACGGAGATGGAGAGTCGAGTCAACGAGTTGCGCACGTGCGGTTCTCTCGTTCATGCTCTTTCCGCGATGTTTCGCAATTTTCACTTGTGGAAGCTTCTGTGCTGTAATATCATGCCGCATTATTTGTGCAGTGTAATATTTTTATCCCCTTTCGCAGCTGTACTCCTCCCAGCAGGAAGTAAACGGCGCAAATGGTCGATCTGAAATGGAAACAAAAGAAAAAGAGAAATCCATAATTAGTCGCGTTTTGGCTCCTTTCCTTAGCCCTGACGCTTAATGCGGCGAAGTTTATTCAAGCTAATTAGGGAATTATCAAACCGAGGCGCGCTTGGGAGAACGGAATTATTTCAAACGATCCACCGCATGATGATACTTGACCGGCAGAAAAGGACATAACAGTAACAAAAAAAAAACGAGGCAGTAAAAATCTCGATTTCCGGTAGATCTCGCCCGACCAAAAGGATGGATTTTAATAGCACCATCATTACTGAAGCGCACTCTAGCGAATGATGATCCTGGTCGAACCGTCATCTTTGGACATTCGATAAAGTCCTATTTCGACCACTCCGTTCATTGACCCGTCCCATTAATGGTGGTAAAGATTCGTATTTTCTTTTTGGAATAGAATAGCCGTTCTAGGTCGTGGGTAGAATGGATAAATACAATTATGCTACCCTGCTACGTGCCAAAGTGCTTTCCAATCCAGCGGACTGGTGAAACGTGAAGTATGTCTAGAACTTGTAGTTGGCCAATTCGGGCGGACATTTTCTCGGGCCGGGTTGGAGCGGGCGAGCGTTTTGGCTTTAATTAAATCGAGCAACGCCAGTAGTAATGCAAAACAAGCCCAACACGAAAAAATAAACGATGTGTTTAAGCACTCGATACGGCCGACGCCACTGCCCGTCCGTTTAGCGGACGTTACTCCGACGCGGGGGTTGTGTTTTAATTACCATTTGCTGCCCAGTTCATCCGATTTGGCGCTGGCGAAATTAGCCATTTAAAAAAAACGGAAGGCAGGAAACGCGAAACGCGGCAGCGTTGGCGAAAAGCATGGGTTTATTTATTTTGCTTGACGTTGGTGCCACTGGACGCATTAATGCGATTAAAGATTTGCGAAAATGGTGGGCGCTAATAAATTGTCGATTTCGTTGAATTGAGCGTAATACCGTGCGATTTGGCTGTTATGCAGCGTATTTGAATCAAATCATTTAATTGCATTAAATCAATTAGATTTAGTATTTACGCTCGTTTTTTTTTAACGAGATCTTGAATCTGATGCGAAAAGAATATTAAGTATGCCAATTTGTGATGGGTAACTGTGGAGAACTATCCTTCCAGTCAGACTTACACTTAACGTGTTGGAAATGAGATGCTTTAGAGGATCAAATAAAGAGTAGTATATCTGTGTTTTTGGATTTTTTATAAAGAATATTGTAAATTGAAGCTGAGCACAAGTGCTCTCATCTTAAAATATGCTGATAATTTGTTTTGCTTTGCACCGCTTGTGTTGTTGGTAACAACGTTTGTTATATTCAAATTTGAATTCCACCATTTGTTTACGAGACGAGAAATCGATGTGGAATTTAAAACCCGCTCGATTTTTATTTCTCCGTGTCACAAATCAAATCTATTTGAAAGAATAATATCCCATTCATGCTACGGCTTACACGTCATGACACGAACTGCGAATAAGAAGAAAACATGCGATAAAAATTTCCCACCATTACAGTGCTTTTCCCATGCACCACACTCGCACGACGCATACATCTTCGGGGTTTTTACATACGTGTTACAATCTCACTTCTTCCCGCACAGTAGGCGATGGAATGCCGCACCGTGGATGTTTTACATAAAGCGGTTATTTGACACACATGCACACTCTCCCCCGACTCGTACTCTCGTAGCTGTAAACGCAAAAGGACGGAAAACCGGTGTGCAAAGAAATATTGATCCTTCCCGAATGCGTCAGACACCGGAAGCGGGTATGAATTTTCTCGGAACGATTTCGGAACCATCAGCGCCAATAAAGCCGTCAATTGTACAGGTGATAAAAGCATTACGCTGAAACGGTCGAGGCTTACAGGCGTGCTCGAGCCCATAGCACCATACGTGTTTCCGTATCGTATTTTGGGAGCCGTACGGATGAAGATGATCGAAAAACGAGACAGTTTGAAAGGCAAATGTCTCGCAAATGTTAAACCAATTTGAAAGGCAAAGCATGAAACGCGTCACACGATAACACACGCTCATGGCAACCGATCCTTTCACTCGTTTCAGCGGCTCGGCAGGATGGTAAGATTTGTGTCGGAAGGCCCGGGTACGGGTAGGAAAATATCATTTTCGGATCAAACTACCGCCAGAGATTCCCGGTCTAATTTGATCATTTTTGCAGCGCACGTAGATAATGTTTCTATTATATTTTTCGTTTCCTTCAGTTTTCCGTCCGCTTTTGCCGCCACGTAAAAGGAAAACATCCGATTATCCCCATCTGCCACCCCGTCTGCTGACGCCCGTCAGAAGCATCCTGACGTATACAGAACTTGCCCCCGTTCGCTCGGGTGCTTTAGGATTTTCCTCTTCCCTCAACCATCATGGTTTGATTTGGTCCGTTAATCTTCTCGTTACAGATTCTTTGCGCTTGCGGGCCGACGAATACCGGGAATCCCGTGCAGTGTCGGGCGCAAACGAGCTTGTTTTGTTTTGAAGGATTTGGCTCTTTATGATAACTGCGTTTTGGGAAAAGTAAAAAAGGAACCAACAAACAGAAGCGCAAAGCTCGGAAAGATCTTCTTTCGTATATCTGCAAGATCTGCCGGACGTGAAGCATCAAATGAATGCCGGCAAAGAGGACGGCAACAGAATCCTCTCCGGAGTCGTACCAAAAATGAGGACATTGGGGCCCATCTGAGCTCTAGGGTGCTTGCGTTCCACCGGTCAAGACGCCACGTGTTTGCTAATTTGTAAAACAAGTCTCATCTCGGGCTAATATAATTTACCTCCGGCTTCATCAAGCGGAAATTCGATTTTCTCCGGCCCAAGTGCCGATCCGGCCTGCGTCAGGTTCCGGTTGAATTGTAAGCCAGCCACCGCGTTGGGTTATTATTTTCCTTCCGCTCGCTCCGGAAAATTGCCAGGTAAGGATAGGTGTGCATTGTGGGAGTGAGGGAGGAGAGGGGCTGTGCGTACATACCGACGTTATCTCTCAACACGGTACGTTACAGCCAATGAAAAACCGGCCGCACCGAACTCGTTGCGATGAAATGTTACAAAGTTTTTTTCTCGCTTCATTCGATATTCACAAACTTCACTTCGGTTCCTTCTGCATTCACGTTTTCCTCCTCAGCCTGGTTTCTCGGTTCCTTCGGCAACATCCAATGCCTGATTCGTGCGGCAAAATCGCCCAACTAATCAATCATACACTTGTTTCAAGCATGCCAATCAACCTTCAACTTATCATTGAGAAGTGAAATTGAAAGGCCACTCCCGGCAAGGACCGATGAAAGGGAAGTGAAGAGCGTCCGGCACGGAAAGCAATCGCAAAAACTCACTCAAGAAGCTAGTCGAGTGGTAAGATAAAAAACAAAAAACACCAGCATTAGGTACAATGATGGGAGAGTCATAAAAAAATCATAACAAAAGCAAAAAATCACACAAAGCAAGCTAAACATAATAACCGCGAACGAAGCTCAAGAGCGTAACGGGCACGGTTATTTTTTTTCAATTCTAGGAAAGCTTGGTATGCGATCTGCAAATGCCACTGCGAGTGGATATTTTGGTCGAACGTCACTTCGGTTTAATGACATATGGGCTGCTGTTTTGACTCCTGAACCTCAGCGACCATGTTGCCGGCGTAAACCACACGGCGGTCGATTGTCATCGACACCATTTTCATGCCCGCACGCAGCAATCTGCTCTATACCATCGCCAGCACCAGCATTCTCGTTAAAGGTGCTGATAAAGGAAAGCGCACGCAGCGTAGATACATTTCAGCTGTTTTGAA
>JXXA01004390.1:0-10530 GCA_000956255.1 Anopheles punctulatus | reverse complement strand
AAAAAATAAAACCGATTAATCAAACATAATAAATTTATAACATCCTTTTCCTCAGATATCATCAACAGCTCTTCTTTAACGTCATTGAAATAAATAGTAATCCGTAATAGCAGTTTTATCGACGAAATTTGCATTTCACACCATTCCGCTGCGGAGGTAAAAGTAATAGCATGGCTAAATTTACCTTTCCGCGCAAGTAATGGGCACGAATTTCATGAGCCAAAACGACGCAAACTAAAACGCCCCCTACGGGGGACGGTCAAACAATTCCCTCCGGAGATGGGACCACCGCACGCGGCGCAGTTGTAAAGTGATGGAAATAAAATAATGAGAGGATGATTATTGAAATTAATTACGAAGGGCTCGAAGGGCTGCCCAGCGGACAACGACGCGTTTGGAACGTGCCGTTTTGCCGTCGGACTCAAGACGCGAACTCGTCGATATGGTCCGAGGGATGCCGGTTGCTTGGATCGCTCTCAACGTCTGCTTGATGATGCGCCCCTGTCTGTCCCTGTGGAACACGGGCTGGGCTGAGCTGGGTGAGGAACAATGGAGAGAAAATCGAATACACCACCCCGCCGCACCGCGTTGCGAAAGGAAGCATGCGAGAAAAAAGGGAGATTAGTAAAAGTCGTTAAAAACTTTTGCCGGATTTCGTCAAATGCACCCCGGTCCGATGATCCTGCGCGCTCGTAGGTCCAAGCAGGAGAAGCAGCTGGTCCGTCCTGAAAAAGTTCAGCTTCACTTCACGTTCCGAAGCCGGTGTGAAGGATAATCTTCTTAGCCTCAGAGCCGGTCCGCCGGGTCTGTGGGCGCATAAGGTCCCGCACGTGTGGCGACTACAACCGATTGACTTCCGGTACAGTTCCTTCGACACTTTCACGGTTCGGCTCACCTACCCTATTCGTCCTTGTGTCGTTTGTTTCCGAGCCGGTCGAGTGTTTTTCTACACGCTGTGTGACGGCTCGGCGTCTTTTCGCTCTTGACGAGCAGTAGATTGACGAGGAAAGTTTAGAATTCAGATTTTCCTCTTATACTACTGCTTCTTGTTGGCGTTCTTCTTTGTGCGGCGTTCTGTGCTCTGCTACGGACCAGGGAGATTTGCCGGGCGCACAAGAATCATTAATGTCGTGTTCGTCTTTCAAGGAAGAACGAGTCGCCGAGCTTTCGTTATCAAACGTACGGGTCACGGTTCGTTAGGAAAGGAAACCCCTTGAAAGGTGATGGAATTGTCGATCGGAAAGTGCACGGCTACTGCGAATGCACCAGTGAACGGAGTTATTGCGGAATGATTGTTTAAAAATGAGCATAAATCACTGGAGTAAAAAAGGGATTTGATTGTCCGATATTGTCGCTGTGCATTTATTTCTTTTCCATCGTTTGACTAGTCCCACCGTAGAAATGGGAACAATAAAGATGGAATATTCAATAATGGTGTTGTGTAAGGCGACGGTCCACAGCACTTGGAAGAAATTATCACACTGAACGATAGCAGCAAGCAGGAAAGGATTTTTTGAACACAATATTTCAACATATATCATCAACATATGTGCTTAAATTTTTGGTTGATTAGTGTAACTATATATGACAAATATAAGCAAACCAAAAAAAGGAAGTTTTAGTAATAAGTTAAAAATTAAATAAACTAAAACACTAAACAAACCTTACAGTAAAAACCTAAAATTAAACAGATAAACTATTAAACACAAAAAGGGAACAAAAACAAGCAGCTAGGAAAATATTGTTAAACATACTGATATGCAATAAACCATTCGAATGTACAAATGTAATAAGCTTTGCTACAAAGCGCGTGAATGATAAATTCTGATTTAGTAAAAAATAATTCATGGAATTATTTTGGATTTTGAACGTACCTTGAACAGTTTTATTTGATCCATGTAGTTTTAAGCAAAAATGATGATAAATGTGGAAAATATGTTCTATATAAGCATATTAAAAAAAAATAAATAACGATGAAAGCGGATGGAGAAAAAATTGAGTCTTTTATAAGAACAATAAAAATAAACAAAACTACATGAAACAAATCGAGGATGTGACAGACACATTAATGAATTGGATATTTTACAATAGTTGTGATTGTGATCTGTCTTCTGATATCTGTACGTAACCAATTATTTCACAAATTTAATGTGTAGTTTATGTACCATGTTTGATATTCCGTTTGTCAGAAAGATATGCTTATTTGCACCAGGACATTTTTGATGCAAATTGGAATATTTTTCTTCATCGCATATTTAAAAATGATTAAATAACAGTCTCTTTGGCTTTTAAAACTTGCTGATGAGTTTGTAATAATTTACATTGCATTTACATTAATTTTTTTTCTGTGCTTTCTAGACAACTAGTACCACATCCCACGTTACTACAATTGACACAATTAGTTACAAAATTATGCACTCCCTAATAGTGTCTCCGTAGCTTCGTATAAAATGTAACAGCTGCAAGGCGATGCAGTCCGCTCTTTTGATGATGCACCTTGTGCATGCAATGATGGGCATCATCCAAGGAAAAAGTTCCAATCAACCAACTGTCATAATCATAAATTATGAATCATAATCAACGGTCAACATGCCGCCCAACTCCGTGTGAGGCTGTGACTGATGCTTTTTGGGCAGTTTTATTTGCCACTCTTGCAGTGGTTTTCTACGCGAACCGCACCCTAGCGATGTATTTTTCATTAAAGCTCTAGTCGAAATGAGACATGGTAAAACCAAAATACACGAAAAAATAGAAAAAAAACTACCGATGGGTGAGAAAAGTTTAATAAATCGCCTTAAAATAAAACGCCAGCACGGGGAAAAGTGTGTGAGAAAGAGAGAGAGAGGGAGAGAGAGAGAGAGAGAGAGAGATGAACACAGGCACATATGTGCAACGAAGCGTCCGGTCGTGCACGACAAAATTTTCATGTTTCCGCAGCGCAGCTTTTCCCCGTTCCGATCCCGATAGCGGGAGCGAAATGCGTGGAATTGGTGGTTCATAAAATATTTAACAACATTTTTATTACGTTGTCTCTGGGCCGCCTCGCACCCGGTCACTTCCACTTGGTTGCGGGGCGGAAAATTCGTACAAATTTATCAATCACCTGTCTGTGGGATTTTTCGCGCGCGGGTCGTTTTTTTTTAATCTTTCGCTTCGTTCGCGTACGAACTTTTGGTGACCAGCTCTGTGGCAAGTGTGTGGAGGGCCATGTCCGTTTCGAAGGGTAGCTTGTGGACACGTTTGGTGAAAATTGTTCGATTTCAATAGCACTTGCACATTTGCACGATCGAAGCTATACCACTGAGCCGTAGTCATTAACGTTTGACGTGCCGATGATGTCAGTTCAAAGGCGTGTGAGAAGGAAAGCGATAGAAAACGAGTGAAGGCGCTCCGTAATGCAGAGCGTTTTTTTGCCGCCAATGGAACCAATGTTCGTTCAATCGTTTCAAGTATTACTTTTTTTCTGTCGTTGATTGATATGAAACTTTTGACGATATCAATGTTGTATGAGATATTTTTTTCATGCAGTGCGTTGCGCCGATGCTGCAGCCTAGCAGCGTGCAGTGTATAAGCTGAGGATATCAGACATGCAAGTGAAGTGTCATGCGTGGCGAAATTAGCTCTATAATTGGATCATCATGGTTTCCTTTGATCGTGTCGCTTGAACAGAGGATGAATCAAACGTATTTAAGCGGAGATTAATCAATACCATAGATAGTTAGCGGATGCTATATGTAGCTACTCATTAGTGAACGCAAAGAACGAATATTTTTATTTAATTGATCGTTGCTTAATTGACCAATATTGTTAATATATTGAGATATAAAATTTTGGAACCAAATTATAAAAAAACTAAATATAGCTACAATATAAAACAATAAAAAATATTGGTAAGAGCAAAACTAAGTATAAGTATAGCCTTCAACATAGAACACAAATTGTTTAAAAAAGTCTAAAAAGAAAATTTTGCTGGGTTATTTTAAAATCTACCCAAACATTTTGTGCAATAAAGGAGAGTGTAAACCCAATTTAATTTGAGCTTTGTTCGTGGTTAATTAAGGATTTTAGAATTAATATGTAAAGCTTTGTTTCACACTCATTTAATATTTTTTTAATAACTTTTAACAAAACCAGTCAAACCCAATTACAAAGAAACCTTTTTTATGGTTATCGTTGCTTCTGCATTTCCATGTTTGTATATTAACAATTATTTCGTAATCGGAATTTTGTTACTTTTGGTAGCGCATGGAACTTGAATCACATTGGCCCGAAGACTGTAGAAAAATAGCCTTGCAATTGTGATCTGTTTGATGTTTAGCTGTCATTCTTATGCCACGTTTAAAATCGTTCATTACAGAAACCTGTCGAAATCGGTAAGACAATTATCCGATTCCCGAAGCCACCATTAACCAGCGCACTAGCGTACGAAACATGCGGAAAACTACATACTACTCAAGCAAGAACAAAAAATAATAACAAAAAAAACTCCAAACATTCTGATCATTCGCATATGGAGCAGAAAATGATTTTCATCCCGGCTTATCTGGCTGGACTTCCGGGGAGGGTTTTGTTCGCACACCGAAAAGAGGCAAACGTGAACGATACACGGGGTGTTTATATTTTTTTTATTTCTGCCTCAGTCGCGCACACACATACGAGCGCACAAACTGTCGGGTTCCGATGGGCTTTTGGGGGTGCATGCGTTTATGCGTTTTGTTTTTGCATCGTTTTTTTTTATTAGTCTGCCGCTCCACCGAGCCGGGCTCATAAATCGAATTAACACGGTCACCTAACGGGAAAATTAACTTTTATCGATGCGTACTCTAAGCCGGGAGGCGTAGAGGGTGATGTTGAGGGCCACTTTCGCGTGCTCTCTCTCTCTCTCTCTGTCACAGAATGATACTGGCAAAAAAAAATGAAAAACTCATACGTTGTGATCAGAATGAGTGCCACAAAAACTTCTGATCTGATTTACCATCAGAAGTGATGGCGTGTGCGTGTTTGAGCTTGATGGAACTGTGCCTTCAAGGGATGGTAGGTATAGCAGTGTTGGCTGTGTGAAGCTTCCCGATGGTGCAAGGGGTAGAACACGGTATCGGATTTTTGTTCGCATTTCTGTCCATCTCTTGTTCACTCGCTCTCCCAGCGAGTGGAGTGAATCTGTTTCGTATCGAGCCATCATGCCCTACCGTGCGAATGAAGGCGGGAAACGGTGGAATGGTCTGCATCGCAGATGAATTTTAATATATTTTATTTGCCGCCTCTGCTGCACCGCTAGCATGATTTAAATGCGTCTGCTTTTCTGCCCATCTGGTTTAGGGGCAATTTTCTGTTCACATTTTGCAGCGTTCCTTTCGGCTCGGACGTAAGGGGGCAAGCGTTGCTCGATCATCGATTAATCTGGCGCCCCGAACGAGATCATCAAACCACGCGACCGTGCCGGTGCGGAAAACATAACGCAAAACGGAAAGTGACCTCCGCTTGCGGGATTTATGCAACCTGTCTCGGCCGTTCGCGGCGCCATTCACCACGGACTGTTTTTGTTTCGTTAGAATTTTTTTCCATTCCCCAACGGGTTTGCTTTTTTTTTGTTTTTTGTACCGTTCCAGGCTCATAGTGAGATTTTTTTTTTAGCCCTTTCCGAAGGGCGACGAAGTGGAAAAATTGGAAATGCGACGTGTGCACCCTGTCCGAGCGTGTGCGCGTGTGTGTCTGTGCGCATGATTTTGTTATTTTTTATCATGCTACCGATGCTATTATTTATTTAATATTGCTACTTTGCGTTTTTTCTACCCTCGGTTGGGGGTGACCCGTGTTCGATCACATTCTATCGAACGAAAACGGAAGGTGCGATGGGGATGATGCCATGTTTATTTTCGTTTTCCCACACCTACCACAGCCCAGGGCGGTAGTACACTTTCACATGCCCTTTTGTAGCGATTTCTACAGACGCGGATCGTGGCTGGGTTAACGCAAACCGACATAAACACGCGAAAACCTTCACGTGCCTTTGGGCGTTTCGGGAGCCGCGTGTGTTTTGCGTCATGTTATGTGCTTCAAATTTATAATCGAAGTTACCGCTCGTACTGAGCCGGAATACGAAGCCGTAGCATGCCGGAAAAAGGAAACGCCTGATTGTTGCAGAAACACGGCACAAACAAACAATCATCACAACCTGGAGAGACCACGTTTTTTGTATGAGCACAGCTTTCAAAAGATGATTCAATAAAACAATAACCGATGCGAAGGGGGAGAAAGAAACGGACATAACATAATTTGAATAAAAGTATGCACAACCACCTCCGGGGACTCGCGGTGGAAATATCTGCTCTATATTTTATTTTAATGCCATTATACCGTCGGCTTATTAGGCGAATATTCACACCTTCAAGCGCCCATAATTAGTGTTTGAAGAATGGGGATTGCAAACAAAAGTGATTTTAAGAGGCACGCGAATCGCCCCGTTCGCTTGGTTGCAGCGTGAATGTTTGGTACGGTAAATAATTTCCACCGGATTGTATGTATGACAAGGCGGAAATAAGGAGTGATTTACTAGATTTTTGACACCTGTAGTGATTGCTGTTTTTTTTACATGGCGAGCCATTGTCCTTGGCGAATGTTTTATAGCAGCTGGTTAGGCTTGGATACACTCGATGAGGTTTATCGTTCGATGGTGGGGTATTTGAAAATATTTTATTGAATTTGCGTGTTTCATACAATGTTAGTTAGTTTATATATTGAAAAATCATTATTTTGAAAGACAATAGTGAATATCAGATGTTCAGACGACAACTTATCTAGAAATGTAGGAAATGTTTTATTTTTGAGAATACGCACAGATTGTGCTAGTTATTTTAAAACGAAATATCGATTTCGTTGTTTTGTATTCGAAGGATATCAACAAAACTCGAAATTCAGCGTACATCGAATGTATGACTATATCTAAATTTATTTTAGTCACATCTTATAATAAACTTCAGTATCGGTTACAATTAGTTTAATATTGCTTCCAGAAGATCCAGATTAAACGGTCTTACACCAACAAGATAGGTCGTTCAAGGTGAAGGACCAAAAACCAGATAATTCATCGCTGATTAAAACTTGCATTATTGTTGTAATACGTTGCTCACTATGCAAAGTGTCTAAAATTGATATTATTGTGAAAAGAGATGTGTGCATTGTTATTGGGTGTAAAATGTGAATATTTGAAAATCTATTAAATAATTGGACAAATACAACGACCGACAATTAAATGTAAAAATAAAATATAAAACATACGAAGACAAAGCGCAAAGCATAAAATAAGTTGTAATTTTCCATATTGTTACAATTTTATGTATAATTTTGAAAGCGAAACATTAAATAGTTATGTTACAGTTATTTTAGTTTAGTAAGAAGTTATATTTAATGCATAGTGAGCTAATGAACATACATAATGAGATGTCATTCTAGATTTAAAATAAATTCATTTTATTCTTCTCGTCTGATCCGTCTTTTTCCATGCCATTTCTTTTTTTATGGCGTTAAAACTTTTTTCGCTATCGCTGTTATAAAAGTGGAATGTTTTTTTTTTGTTATTATGTAAAAAATTGGAAGGAAAGCATAAAAAAATGCTCGTAGCTTTAGAATAAATCTACGAAATTTAAATTTTACATAACATAAGTTTATTTATATTTATACATACAATTTGTTGTAGTATGTACATCATGCTACGTGGTAAGAACCTCAAATTGAAATGCTGCAGATAAGAAATCATTTATTCTATCCTGCCACAGACAGAGACGCCCGTCGACAGCTTTCAATAAATCCATCCCCGCCATTTGCAACATTTTCTCTGCGTTGTTCACCTTCAAGACACCTAGGTCGTTTAGGCTCTTGCGCCGGGGGCTACGGTACGAAATCTGGAAGAAGCGCTCCCATAATTGGTCCTAAAATGTTCGACAACAAGCTAAGAAATTGCCAATGATGCACGCACCGAAGAGTAAGTGGAAAACGTCTCCCCATTCCGTGTCGCCCGCAAACGGCACAGCTCTAACCGTGGCTCTGACTTATGTATTGTCCATTTGTTTCATTTCGACCGGCAGCCTCACCCTCAGCTAAACCGGGCGAATGCGGAACAACCTTCGACTGTAGGCACCCGGTCATTGATTTCAATTCCTGGCACGTAGTTTTCCAATTTATGACGGCGAATCTGGGCGACTACGGTACGTTTTCTTTCCCGGGCCAGCCGGTGTCTTGGGCACTTTCGCCCTCGTTTTCGGCTGTACAACGCGGTGCCAAGGGCTTCGTTCCATCTTGCCGGATATGTTGGCCAGTCGAGATTGAGCGCCAAAATTTCACCCGGAACAAAACTCCGACCAGCAGCAGCTTCGTGAAGGTTGAAATAGGCCGCCCTTGCCGTTTCATTTCGGTGGAGGAAATAAATTTTATCTCCTGCTATATATGTGCGTACGGTTTCGTTCTGCTCTAGATTTGCCTGCTATCCCGAGGCTCAGCTGGTGGTGTCTTTTTTTCGGGCGACAAAAACGTCAGCAAAAGGGTAACCTGCATCATATCTCTCGGGTACGCGTAATTTGGGGCCATAAAATGGCTTACATCTCTGAAACGAGCCGGAGCTGGTTCGGATGAGCCTTTGTGTTGTTGCGCGTGACAATTGGGTTGCCATTGAGTAAGGGTCTGGTTCAGAAATGTTGGTACGATTGAGGCATGATAGGCACGCTATATGAAAAAAAAATCTCAGTGCTTTTGATCGTGGTGATAATCAATCTTCTAATGAGCCATATCATTCGCGTTCTGGATTGGATGGATTATGGTTTTGAGGGGCCATACGATTTAGCAACCATTTACGCTGGTTATGATTTATTTTTATGTTTGAGTCAAGGTTTGAACACAAGCTTGTAGTTAAAGATATACTTTGACATGGTTTACAATATTTATTTAGCTATTTTGTACGACATAATGACTTAACGTGCTGCTCCTTTTTTAACAACTTTTTCTTGAAGTATTTGGCAGAGATTGTAGTAGCGAATTACAAATAATATTTTGATAATTTAAAACGCAAAAGTATTTTTGCTTTCTGGATGATCTGATCTGCCTGAGAAAGAATTCAGCTCGAAAACAGTTGTTGTTGTTGGTATAAAAGAATGTTTAATATGAAAAAGTGATGAACACTTAAATAAAAAAATCCAACAGAAAATATTAACATAATCTCAAAATCAGTTATATATCCGTTTTTTAAAACAAGTATACCTCAATGTTAACAAAATAAGCTTTTTTGTGTGGGTTATTTCTTTGTTCAATATCAGTTGTAAGAAACGATTTCAACGCTGTATATCTCGTCTCATTTTTAGCCAAAAAATTATCCTATATTCTATCTTCTCTCCCAAATGAAAACATACCACAGGTGGATGTGAAGACATAGCCAGTACAAATAAATTATATTTACGATATCTCACCCGAACGTACCGAAATCTGAGTCTGGCATAAACAGCAACATTTTGAATCAAGGCAAGAAGAAATGATTTATCTCGCAACGGAGTTGCGGGAAGAAAAATACGAACACGTCAACGTACATGCACTAGTTTACCGTCTACTGGTACACACCGGAACACGTGGATCGAGTAAAGAAGAAATTCGACGGCAGAGTACACGACGGTAGCAAACCAAAACCAGACAAAAAACTCTCTTAACCCGAGACGTTTATCAGCCTGCGGGGCCTTTGAGTAAAGACACTTTTGCTTTCGTTGCGATGCTGACGTTCGGACGGGAAAAACTCGTCCAAAACGGAAAGCTGTTTACAGACCGTACCCAAGACCACGTCGAAAATGTGCCCAGCCTGTGCCGTCACGAAACCGCCCCGTTGAGAAGGCCGCGGGTTGGATATTTGAAAATATTTTGACAAAACTTAATTTAGCGGATTTTCGGCAATATTTATTTATATCGTTTTACATGACAAATTGCTCGTCGTTTTCCGTTGGATGGTTGCTATGGCGGCGGGGTTGGTGGTTGGTAAAATGGTTTGCTTAGCGCCGTCGTAAGTTTCATTCCGGCTGCTTTTCTATGTCGTGGGCGGATGGGAAAGGCAAACCATGACTTGCAATGAAATGGGTTACGGTGTATGTATCTCTCATGCTGCCTTTTTCATTCCCTCCTGGTACTTGAGGGGCGGGTACCGACGGGTTTTCTTGAGAGGAAGTAGCAGAAAGGTGACGGTATTTGTTTCCGGGAACCAGCAGCTATCGGAGGAAAGCTTGTCATAATCTGCTGACAACTTTCTTTCGAACTTGTGAAAGATGGTTTGTGAGTGGGGTAGGCTATGCAGTAAGGAAAGAGATCTAACTGTTAGCAGGAAAGCTGTGAGCAGTCGTGTGGAGGGAGTTCGTTTGGCTGGTAAATTGGGCCGGTTGGGTGATAACCCGTTTCAACCGGGGTTTTTCTGGTGAGCCAATGAGAAAACGAAAGAGAAGTTGCAGAGAAACGTAAATTGAAAGATGTTGAAGGATTGTCTTGGTTTTTTAAATGTATGTATTT
>JXXA01004389.1:0-13372 GCA_000956255.1 Anopheles punctulatus | reverse complement strand
GGGAAAACGTGTTACAAAAAGGAACGTATATATTTCCAATTTTTATTGTTTTCTGTCTGGGTCATATAAGTTCATTCAGAACGCTCAACGCCTGTGCTGGTGTCTGTTGCACATTATGCATGTTTACAGCGACTAATTGCAAGCTGTGTGGCTTAACAATGCCATTCGATGCTGTCCCTCGAGACGCCCGGACTAGCTTCATGACTCATCGGCAGCTTTTAGCTGGCTGATGGGTGTGTGACCGGCGGCAATTCGCACGGTGGCATCTGCGCGCGGTTTGTGGAGCAATACTGAAACGAGGGCAACAAGAAGCGAAGTGTGACTGTAAGAAAGGCGTAAACGCGCTAGCCACGAAGGTGCATAACTGTCAGGACGTACAGGGGTTGTAAATCACACGGTCTGGCCGACGGCCGATTTCTTACCAGGACTAATTCCTCTTTTACGATCTCCGCTGCGTATCGTGCATGGAGGAGAAGATCAATCGTGCTGGGGTTGTGCGCTTTGACGAATATATTGGCACACGGAAAAAGGGGGGAGGGGGGGGGGGGGCTGGCGATCCGGGGCAAACGGGGGTGAGCTTTCGCGCGGATGGTGAGCATAAACGCCGCCGCGTTTTGGTACGCCGCCACCCAAAGATTCTGGAACCGATGTGCATCACACTTATCCATAAGCGAAACGGATGCAAACACTTTTATTGCCCATCGGCATTACATCTTTTTCCTGCGCTCCAATCTCGCTTCCAGCTACCTTTCCCAGCGTTCTTGTCACTCATTGCGGGTGGCTGAAATTTTTAATCACTCGCCTGATGGCTCGCTCGGGTCACTGACATCCGGTTGCGTTGACCACGTGCCAGTTAGCCGATCTTCCCCGTTTCGTATGACTAATGCGATCGTGTACCAATCGATTGAGTTGGGAGCGTCTGCAAATTCAGCTCACAATCGAATTATACACTTCCAAAACTGTACGGTTACACACCGAATTGATTGGAAACAGACGAGATAAGCCAAGCCTCAGCGCTAAAAAAGGAAACTTCACGGAAGATTCTTTTATGAAGAATTACTATATCATTCGGCTTGGTGAAATTTGGCCAAACATTGCTTATTATTTCTTAAGAGGTTTTTTTTGCCATTTTATGGCCGAGTGATGATTATGTTCCATAATTACTGTCGTCTTGAAGTGCGTTCTCGATTTCATTACCACTTTCTCTTATGTAATGAAAGTTCGAATCGGGTTCTTGCTGCGATCTCGATCAACTAAACCACTTGCTGTGATTACAAGAAAGGGATTCAGGACTTGGAGCTAGGATTTTTTGAAAAATAAAAAGTAGGAACAATCTAGGTATTATGACGTTTGCCGGTGTAAAATTTTACTTACTTGATGCATATCTGACTCAGTCGAACTGGAGTTCCAAGTTGGCTACGGATCATTCAAGTACGCAGGTAGCTTGTAAACCCTTCAACTGCTGTAACTTTTGCATATAATCAGCAGGAAATTAAAGATAAACAAAAAACCAACCATTTGTTGCTTATCATACATACTGCATAATCGATGTATTTATCAAAATGTACAACGTTTTTACAATGTGTGTTATGTTATGAAAAAATAGATACATTAAAAAATGCGATGTAAAAATACGTCATAAACATCTGGGATTCCGTTTTCCGCCATTCGGCATTAACTTTCCGCGGTTAATTATCTCGTTAGGCAAACCATTTTTGTGTTTTATCAGATATTTGAAAACAAACATATGTTTGTTTGTTTAAAGAATTATACAAAAGTAAAAAAGACGATGTAACTGATGTTGCTGCACAATTTTTACAATGTTTCGTTAAAATCAAATTTTTCTTTTTAAACGCCTGAGTCAAGCACGTGGCATCAAACAAATTGTTCCGAAGCGTTGTCTTCTTAGATTGTTGGAAATAAACGAATTTGAATGAGTTTATGAGGCATCGAGCGAAGGTGGGTTTAAAATTTTGGTTGGCACGAACTAAAACATGGGTTTAGGATAAATTATTACGAATAAATACAAATGCAAATAAATAAAAAGTTCGGTATACTTGCTATAAAAGCTTCACCAACTGGTAACTGGTGTGGTAAAAAGAAAATATGAATGGAATGTTAAGTCCGCCCGTGTGGCAAACAGAAAATAGCAAGACCAGTGCAGTGTGGTACCTCGGGAAGTATGTAGAAGTGTTTGCAGTTCGCAGTTCCAGCCCATGGCCTATGGCATCTTCAAGTTTTATGCCGGATCACAGCAAGCGCAAGCTCAGTGGAATCGATACCTGGGCCACGTATGGTTAACACTGGGAATGAGACATTAAACTCAACGTTAGCACCGTCGTCGGTGGTAGTGGCATTCGGTACCGGGTGCTACTTACCAGTAGTTGATGAACAATTGCTCGCCTCGGCCAATGATCCGTTTGGTCTTGAACGCAATCGCTCCGTCGGCCGCCAGAGTGTAGTCCACGTTCGGTGCGTTTGAATGGTTGAACATGCTGCCGGTGGTAGTTAGCACCATGGCGAACGGCGTGTTCCCTGGAGCGGCCGGTACGGATAGCGCCGGATCGTCGACGGCCCGGTAGAGCGTCAGTGCGTTCGTGCGGGCAATTTGAATGTGACGCACGGTAAGCTCGGCCAGCAGCAGCTCACCGTTCTCCAGACTCAGGTGGCGCTGCATCATTTGCGCCATTTTGCACGCGTTAATGCCGTCGCGCTTCAGTTCGGCTCTGCTCAGCTGTTGGCGGTTGGTGGCGAGGAAGTATAGTTTCATGTAGCTTTCCTCGGGAGACCGGCCGGCAACGCCTACGGGTGTTTCGTAGGACGCGTTGGGGAGGCTTTTCGGGAAGTGGCGGATGTAGGCGGTCAGTACGTCGATGTCGTTGAACAGGTGACACAGCCGGATGGTGACCCGTGCGGCGAGGAATTCCGCATTTCCGAACTGGCTGCGCAGTACGCTGCCGAGGGAACATTCCACGGCGTGGTACTCGTTGTGCGCCCGATTGTAGCAAGGCGTGGAACAGAACATTACGAGCGAGCAGGTGCGACACGGTATCAGTGTAAAGGGCGCATACGCCAAGCAGTAGTCGCACCGGACGTGGCGATCGGCAATGAGCAGCCTTGCGAGGGGACGCTCTCGGACGAAGGAAGCGTCCCTGGGAAGGCACCACGTGGCTCGTAGTAGCCGACCGTACGGAGCCACTGAATCGCACCGCACGTCAGCCATGATCGGCAGTCTTCGGACTGCATTGTTAAACCCGTCCATCGGGACATCCAACAAGCGCATTTGCGCCATTTGCCCCACCACACCGTCCATGAACATCCCGCCCAGAGCAGGATTGATTTCACCCACCAGCTGATAATTGTCAATCGCGTAATGATCCTGCCGGAGCAGATAGGCGATGCTCGCCCGGTAAAGCAGAGCTTCAACGGCCAACAATGTGTTCGGTTCGCAGTACGCCAGGAAGATATTAATCAGCTCCAGTAGCCGTAGCATGTAACCCGTATGGCTCAGTGCCAGATTCTTATTTGTCAGCAGCAATAGCGCGTATTGGTCGTCCTTGGTGTTCACGTCCAAAAATTCCATCAGCGGCATTGTCGGTATTTCCAGCAGTGCCCGCCGCATATACTGCATGACGTGAGCCACAAGTCGCTCATCGTTCCGACAGCTACGCGACGGCACAACGGTGGCGAAATCGATCATGCTCGGGATCCGGAAGCCGGAATCGAACTAGGCACTATTTGCTGCACGTTCAAGCTTCCTATTTTAATCGGGAGTTTGGAAACCGTATCACTGCGCACGAAATGGCTTGGGTTAAGTAGCCACTTACAGATTTTTAAATTCACCCCGTTCAGTACAGTAAACTGTCGTCGAAAACCGCCTTCTGACTTTTAATTTTTAAACAGTAACAGTTTAACTTTAGCAATTTTAAAAGGACTTTCAATATTTATAAGGAATTCATCAACACCTGATTCACCGGCACCAACAGTTTCTTAGCGAACAGATTAAACGATGCTCTGCACGAACAGAATTGTATTCTCTTGAACTTCTTGCAGATATCACCTTAGCGGATAAGGGTGTAGAAATGTTTGAATTTTTCGTTGAAATGCACGCGTGAGTTTTTTTAGTTTGAAAAAAAAAATCACAACACCAGCACTACATACACGCTGCATCACCGCGAAAGATTCACTAGAAGAATAACTGTCCTCACACGTTTATGCATTGTATTGCTAACACTTGCGCGGAGAAAATAGGCTGAAGCACGATGCGCCCGATCGCGCGAAGAGATCGGCTTGGCGATCGTCCTCAGAGAGCATGCAAAAAAAGGGAAAAAGAGACAGCAGATATGTATCGGAATCGTAAAATGCATAACATGGATTGAGAGCTGAAACGGGAGAGTGCAAATGCAGTTTCCATTCTCCAGAAACGTTCATTTTTGCCATTACCCAGAATTTCATTTTGCGCCTAACGAGTAATGTGCTGGTTATATTTGAATTTGCTGTTTTGGTGTGTGTTGTCAGGATAGGAGTTCGTTGGTTTTGAAGTAGCGAATGGTTACTTCATAGTTAGTTGGAAAACTATCACAAGTTTAAGGTTGTTGATTAGAAAGATGATTTTGCGTAAATCGGACCCTTCAACAATAAATTGTGTCAAGATGGAATAAATACTTATGGACCTTCTGGCTAGCGTAAAACGTGATGTAATATTAAGAAATTATTGTGTTATTATTTATATTTGAACCAATCAACCAACCAATCAGAACCACCTGGAAGGGCCATTGACTAAAAAAAACTAAATAGAGATTTCTTAGCACACTGGTGAATTAACGATGTTGACGTCGCATTTTATCATTTTTACCTACAATCAAAACATTCTAGTTGTCATGATGCTATCGTTGGAGATTAGCGATCAGCGAGTAGGCAGATTTCTTTTACCATAAGTTTGCCCTTTTTGTAATGAGGCCATTCGAACGAAACATGCAAAGATTGGTATTTTCACACAAACATAGAAAATTCCATGTTACGTTTTATTTGCATTTATTTTTGACTGGAAGATATCTTTGCTTATCCTAAATCTCTGGTAACGACGCCTATAGTGATGTTTCGCATATAATATTAATATTCAGGTTTTTTTTCATAGATTCGATGCGTTTGGAAAACTTACTACGCGTAACAATTTGCTATCAAGGACGCGTATGGCGTCCTATGGAAACTATCTCAAATATCACCTCAAATATTGCCGGTTACCTTGAGCAAATATGTAATTGCGTGAGGAATTGTTAAAATCCTCTCTCCTCCGGAGATTCATCCTAGTGCAGTAAGAACCCGCAGTCGGGTTCGTTCATTTATGGATTACAATACTTCCAGTACTGTGCGCTCTCGGAGGTGGACATGTGCAAGATCTGAAAGCTACGCTGGAAAAGCTCCTGGCACGAGCATATCTCGTGTCGTGGGTACACGTCCCCGATGGCGTTCAGATAGCGCACGAGCTTCGGTAGCAGTTCGCTCGCTTTTGCCTCTTGGTGCGAAACCAGCTCGGAGTGTATGCTCTGCACATCGATGGCACCGTGTCGGGCCATGTCGATGCTGGGCAGCGCGTAGAACAGTGGGTAATTGTTGACGCACGCCTCACAGTTGCACATGAATCGGTACTGCTTCATCAGGCCGGTGCGTCTCTCGGTACGCGACATCAGCGCGTGGTGCATTCTGAAAACAGTAGAGAAGGGGCAGTTAAAATGTGTTCTCTCCTCACTACGCTTGCTTAGCATACCCGTAGTTATCGTACAGTTGGCCGCCCTTGCGAATTGGACGCGTGATCAGGATGGCACAGCGTTCGTCGCGCGTCGTGACGCGCGTTACGTTCGGCGCACAGGAATGGTTGAGCATGCTGAGCAGCGGAAAGCAAGCCGACACATGGTTCTCCAGATCGTACAGCTGCTGGTCTGGTTTGTACTCCATGTAGTGTAGCGAATGCATATTTACTGGGCTCGTTTGAAGATGACGCAAGAGTAGCTGGAACAGCAGTTTCGAAAGGGCGTTGGATGTGGCCACCATCCCGCCCAGCTCGGTTCGCTCGAGCAGCAATTTGTGAATGATGGTGGCGAAGAACACGCGCACCAAACGATCCTTCTTGTCGCGCACCTTACTATTTGTCTCCAGCACGTGCACCGTATCGTAAATGTCTTTTGGCGTTGCCGTCGTCCAATCGAGCGAGAAGGCGTCCACTTTCGCTTCGTCAAGTTGCAGCAGATGGTCGTACATTGCCTGCAGATTGTGATCGAACGCAGCTATCGCCACGGTGACGGTGCGCAATGACATGACGGGAAGTTTCGTGAAGATGCGCCACATATCACGCAGTATCGGGCACTCGTAACGATGGTACTGCTGGTAGCCTTTGTCCATGCACGCTGCCGAACAGTACATGGCGACGGTACAGCCTTCGCACGGAATAAGCGTAAACGGTCGCTCCTTGTGGCAGTAGTCGCAACGCACGCAGCGGAACACGTCGTGCAGTAGCGTACAGAAAGGAGTTTCGATAATCACAACATCTCCGGCGTTCAAGTTACGATTCGTCACAACGTAGCGCCCAAACTGGTCGCTTTCCTGGAGCTCCAAGCAATTGGCCACCTGCGGTGCGGTCTCGTGTGCCTGATAGCTTAGCTTTAGATTATCACAGCTGCCTTTCTGTTCCCTACTTTTCAGCGTTTTTATCAACTGCTGCACTTTTTTGTTAGCGTCTTCTTCGCGCTTTTTCAGTTTATAGGCCAACCTTTCCGGGTAGTTGGATTCTCGGGCGAGCCGTATGTTCTGCAAACATTCATCGTATCGCTGCAGCTCGTAGCAAATCATCGAACGATTCGCGTACGCTATGGCCCTTTCCTCCGAACCAGGTTCGGAGAAGGCGATGCTTTCGTTGTAACATTTGATAGCTTCAATGTATCGCTTCACTTTCGGGTGGAACATTTCATTCCCTCGGGCCCGTAGCGCCTGAGCTTTGGCGTTGTCTTTCCCATCGTTGTGAAGGTGCAGCCTGTCGTGGTAGGGACAGCCCATGAGCAATGTGTTTAACTTTTCCTTGTCCACAACCGTATCATTCGCAAGATAAAGATTCGTAAGATCCTTCTCCCACAGTTCTTCGAACAGTTCCCAAGCGCCGAACGGTTCCTCGAGCGAGTCAGTCATTTTGAAGCAGGAATATGTGGGTGGCCTGAAAACACCGGTAAATGGATAAATACACGCCTTTAAGGCACTTGTTTCTTCTTTACTATCTACCCCAATATCACTAACGGATGAGAGGTGCAGATTTTGCAAGCAGTATGTAACCGGGGCAAGGCACGGAGAATTTTTGTCCATATATAGTAAAACCAAGATTGACTTCCCGGGTATCCGTTATATATTCGATCGTCTGACGTTTTCTGTGCTTGTTTTGGTTTGGTGTTCGCTTTTGTCATGAGATGTCAATTCGAACGATACGTTGCGGCGGTGCATCGATCGTAGCAATGCTGCGCTTGTATGTATGCTTTTTGTCAATTTCGTTACAATTATAGATATATTCTGTGTATGGTTAAGTACTACATCAAGAGATAAATTTTGCCTAAGCCAGAAAATCATATTAAAGTAGCAACAAAAGGGATTTTTTCCGGAGAATTATTACCGTGTTTAACAGGATGATTTTGCTGCACAAAAACGGGAACCACCGTTGCTATGGTGTTGCTCGTTGTCAACAAACAAAATCCTACAGCAACCGCCGTGCAGGAATCGAGTAAATGCAAAAAAGAATAACCCCTTTGGTGCATGGGTACATTTTGTACTGATATTCGTGAATCAGTGCCTTACCGACCTGTGCAAGCTACTGAAGTGGTGAGCTAAAACACTTCCGACGCTACAACATGACTGTGACAAACATTTTAATCATACTCAACCTCGGATGTGAAATGCTCTACGTGATCGATCAGCGCCTGAAAGCACAGTCCATACCGCTGGACAAATCTGCACAAGGTAAGCAAATAATAGAGGGGGCGCAGCGGTTGAGATTCAGGAAGTTTTTGATTGACAGTCAACAGCTATTCGGGACAGTCGAACGTTTCAGATAGGTGTTAAACCATCCGGAACAGGTACGGACAATTTCGCACTATTAGTTTTATTTTATTTACTTTCACACACCATTAGCCCGTCAAAACGCTTCACTAGCAGCTGTAGTGAAAATTGACCTGCAGTATTTTTAGTTCAATCTGACTGTAATTACACCCTATTGTCTTAACATTAGATTTATATCCACTTTACATTATGCTTTTCAATCGATACCCAATCCTACAATCGATCAATTTGGACACTGGATACAATGTGTGGAGTGCATAATATAGGCAAACCGGCGGTTGCTTGATCCATCAATGCACAACTGGTTCCAAGGGAACCCCGCGTATAGCGCTGAAGTCGAGCTTGCTGTCGACACTCTCGTCCAGCTGACCAATGATGGCAATATTATCGCCACGAATGATGTGCAGGCCCAACACGACCTGTTCGATGCCTGCGGTCAGCGAGTAGACTCGCTCGTGTGATTCATCCAGAATCACATTGACCGTCTGGTCGAATCCCTTTAGCGTGCCAACAAAGTTACGCCCGTCGGCGGTTATTATCGACACGGTGTTGTTAACGTACGATTCCAGCCCGGACATCGTTAGCGGTCTAGAACATGAAGTGAAACGCTCAATCAATAACTCAACATTTATAATCACACGGATCTTACCGAAGCTATAGCAACGAATTTGCGAGGGATTTGCGAGCAGGGTTTTTGTTTCTTTTTGCGGTAAGATTTGTTTGTTTTGGTTTCTACAACCGAGTCGGTGAGGTCCCGTAAATATTTCGTTTTGACAACCAGCCGACTAACTATCAAAAATTGGGAAAACGTCAGATCAAAATACAAAATGCTGCGAAAATTGGCAACCTGAAATGCATCTATACACCTTGGGTTTTATTGTGAAATATTTCGATATTTTCTTTTGTCCTTACAAATTTTTCAAAAATTGTGTTAAGCAACGAACTCATCCAAAGCCAGGGTAAAATACCAGCACCTCTGATTCCAATTAAATTACAAACTAAAGGAAACTTGTAATCAATATCTTTACTCCACAGTACTTCGTGAGATAACTGAGGTCCTGCTCGATCCTAAATTTCTTCACTACATAGCAACGGCTTATCAGCAGAGTATGCTGACGGTCCAGCAGTGTCGTGTACTGCTTACGGATATAGCCTGCTGTTCCCTAATGCGCCTGGACATCAGTTCTATGGATAAACTGTGGGACCTTATGGTTATGATATTCAAGTGGCAAATGTTTATTACCAACAAAAACGCCCAGATGCTGCTGGACCTCACATTCCGTCATCTGGATGGGATCGGACGCTTGATTCCCGAAATGCGAAAGCAAATACTGATAGACAACGTGAAAAAGTCGCTCATCGAACTGTGGGATCCATTGTGCGAAGACGAGCAAACCATCGTCCATCGGAAGGTGTACAAATGGCTGAAGCCGTACAACACCAAGATTTCCATTCTCATCCGTATGGGGTTGCAGAAGTCTACGGGCGAGTTCGAGCAGGAACCCAAGAACAACATTTTCTACAATTACTACATCAACAACATTGGTGAGAATATTTACTCGAAAACAGCGAATCTGGCTGCGTTAAAGGCGCAACATGATGCGGCTGGCACAGCCAGCAGCTCCAGCGCTGACATGATTACTGCTGGGCACGAAATCGATACGCTCGTCCAGCAGCTGAATATTCAGCATGATCCAACGGATGATGCCAGCAGAAGCAGTAGTACCGTCGGGGCGGCTAGAGACGTGTCCCAATCGGCATCGATACACGGGGGACTCAATGATATAGTAATCGCAGAAGGAACCAGCCAAAACGATGCCAGCCAAACAGGCGAACGTAACTATGCAAAGTGTGCGGTCGAGAATGGTACCACAGAGCAGGAAGTAAGGTCTTTTCCAGTCACAAACCAGAAAGAAAGCAACCTGGAAAAACTGATGAAAAAGATACAACTGGAGAAAGATGATTTCATACTTCCCGATGGTGGCACGATCGATGCGAATGAGCAGTTGGTTAAAATGTTTGACGAAAATTTAGAAATTTGAGCAGAATATTCGCTCGTACCATAGCTTGGTTTGTAATCGTGTAGACACTTTAGTGGTAGGTGTTCGCAAAGCTTAGCAACTTTCGATCTAGTCCACGGAATGTGATGTTTTTTGTGTAATTGTAGCTTATTCAAAATTTAACCAAAGTTGTTTGAATGTTCAATAAAGCGTGCTGAAGTAGAGTGGTTAGCCGGTGTCGACAACTAATGTCACGATAAAATTGAGAAGTTTTGAACTATCTTTTACTCTTGTCTATGTGCAATATTAAGTCTTTTGAAGAGAGGTGGTTCTCTAGAGAGTTACGTGATGTATGGACGACGCGTGTCGTCCGATTTCACTCGAGTTTCGGGATTTTTCGAGGACTTTCTATCTCGGTGCTTGAATCGAGCATAACAATCAGGCCCGGTTTAAACAAGCGATTGGACAAAATGAAGATAATTTTCATAATTTTCGTAGTTTTTTCATTGATTTGCTTGTATTGGACATGAAAACTGATTTTGAAAAAATAAATAACATTTCATTTGGTGTAGGCAAGCAAAATCTTTCTTATAAAACTTGTTTTGCCCGTTTAAAATTGTATTTTTCGAAATGTTCAAAACAATTTATGGTTGACAATCGACCGTTGTCAAAGTGTGGTAGCTGCACTTTAGTCTAATTGGCGCCTGTTATGTTGGCAACCCTGAGGTGTATATTTTTTCAAGAAAAAATTGTTTTACGACGACGTCGACGGAAAATCGAGAGTTTGTGTGGTGTTTTGTCAAAAAGGAACAATTTGGAGTAATTCTAGCGGAGTTGTAATAGTTTCCTAGCCGTGCTATCTAATCGCAGGACACAATGTCGCTCTTTGGAATGATGAACGATTTAGAGGAGGATCCTATTTTTGGGTAAGCACCTAGAGAGCCCTTTGTGTTACCTTCAACTTTATGGCTGGCTTCGTCCATTAATGTTTGTAATAAAAAAGGGCGCCCAGTTTTTCGATACCCGAGAATGGTGCAGTGGAATGCGATTTAAATGAACGCTTTGTATGTTTTTGACTCTTCCTGCAGCCATCACATGCGTTCGATGCGCCAGATGAGTAACATGCTGAATTCGCTGTTTTCCGACCCGTTCGGTATGATGGGTGGTGTTGGCGGAATGGAGAGCATTGCCGCTGGACCGGCATTCGGTATGCGGCACAACGCGCTGATGCCATTCATGGCGCCGCCACCTATGAACCGTCTGCTCAGTATCGGTGGCCCGTCCGATGGACCGTCGTTCTGCAGTAGCAGCGTCATCTCTATGACATCCGGACCGAACGGGCCGCAGGTATACCAGGCGACGTCCAGCACTCGTACCGGCCCAGGTGGCATAAAGGAGACGCGTAAAACGGTACAGGACAGCCGCACCGGCACGAAGAAGATGGCCATCGGGCATCACATCGGCGACCGAGCGCACATCATCGAGCGGGAACAGAACATGTCCACCGGGGTGCAGGAAGAACGTCAGGATTTTATCAACTTGGACGACGAGGAGGCGGAGGATTTCGATCGCGAGTTCCAGACGAAGGCGCGCACCGTGATGGGGGGCATGCCGGGGGGCGTCCGCCGTTCGCAACAGCTGGCCCTCCCATCGACACAGCCAACGTAAGTAAAGTTTCGAAGGGGGAGATTCTTCGCCATTAGAACCATTGTCCGTTGTACATAATGTATGTATAGCACATAAATGCATGCTGCCGATGCTAGCTGTGAATTAGCACCCGCTAAATCATTTGTTCGCCAGCGGTTTGCTCTCGCATGATGCCAGAACACCAGCACGATGTGCGTGTTGATCTATTGGCTATCCAATCGTTAAAATACGAACACAATGGATTTAATAATACGTTTGTTCCGCTCTCCACAAAATGATTGCAACTACAAACAAAATGTAAAATATTTATCTCGCGTTATCTAGCTGAAATTAAAATGGGCATAAAATTGAATCATTTTTTCATATTCTAATATATTAATTGCAAAAAACAAAACAATTTGAAAATTTTTAATGTAAACTATTGTTTTTATTTTGGAGGTCAAAACAAATTGGTATTTTAATAAATTATTTCCACTTGGGCCGTGTGAGCAATCTGTAATTCAAAAGGTGCAATCAGTTCTACATTAAAGACAATCCTTTAGTAAACGACATAGTAAAGTTCTGTAAAATCAAACAACCCCCCAACCCCATCCCCCCGAATGGGGCCACAAACCACATCGTCGGTTTCTTACCTTCCTCCTCATCCCCGTTACCACCCCGCAGTCAATCGCATCGCATACTGTCGATAACCGAAGTGCCGGATAATGGGTGCGAATCGTGCGGCAATCCCAGCGATAGCCCGATTTGCGACGATTGCAGCAACAGAAGCACGAGCAACAATGGTAACCAAGACAACGGCGGTAGCGGCGGGATCATAGACAACCACCAACACTACGACAATCAGCAGCAGCAGCACCAGACACCGCAACGGCAGCAAACGATGAGCAAAACAGGCGGGCGCAGCAACAGCAACGGTGGTGGCCCGATCACGGCCCGTCGTTCGATCCGATCGCCGGCCTCGTCACCGCTGAGCATGGCGTCGTCGCCTGTTAGTGGCACGAATCATCATCACATTACGACCAGGTACTGGAAGTGACAGCACACACAACTCCTCCATTGGTGGTGCCTGTGTGCGTGTGTGTATGTGCGCGTGTGCTTAGTTAGAATTTCTCGCCTACTAAACGACACCATCGTTTTACACAGTGTTAATGCGCTCTAAAGCACCATCGTGTAGTATGTATGTGGCTTTCTGTGGACGAATAACTCATACTCACATTACAAGCACGCATAATATGCTGCCACTGACGTTACTGTGTGCACCGAAAGGCCATCCTTTTTTAGAAAGTTCACCCCGCAATCCCGAAGCAAATAAATGTCGCGCGACCTTGTTTCTGAACCGGACCAATGCGCACGATATGTTTACGTACGATACGTCTCTTCCGGCGATACGAAGAAAGAGCACTCGGCAAACGATTGATGAATAGCGTATTGATCGAATCGGTTTGTCTTTTCTTTCTCATCCGCAGCGTTCATCCACATCCGTACAGCACGTCGGGAAGGAAATCGCGGCCACTGAAGGGACCATCGTCATCATCCCATCATCATACGCAGCAGCACTACCAGTAATCCAGTTTCCGGTTCTCATAACAACGGAGGTGTGACGCAAACACCCCCATTTCTCCGCCCCTCCC